>JANAVB010028398.1:8071287-8193555 GCA_029216955.1 Iris pallida
CCCCCTTTGACCCCCTTTTGATCCCACTTTAACCCCTATAGTACCAATATATATACATATATACCCTATATATTGCTATATATATACCTATTTAGCCCACTAAATGGCCCCCTAAAACTAGTCCTAAGAGAGTGTGAAAAGAGAGAGTTGAGTGAGTGAGTAAATGGTTGAATTAGATTTGGTGAAGGGTGATTTTGAGTTCCGTGTTTCGGAACGCGTCGAAACTTGGAGGGAACCTAGAAAATGTGAATTAGATTTTGTGGGTAGGCTCCTAGGTGGAAATCAGGGTTGCGTGTGGGATTAAGAGAGTGGTATCGCACCGTACCATCGAGTATCTTGAGATATTCAAGATAACGGGTAAACGGCGATACGGACCGTAAGATGGACTGGATGTCCACTTACCCTAGAAAACTTAGTAGGTAATGGTTGTATAGGCTAGTATCCTACTACCCTAGGAAGCCCGGAGTAGAATTCCTAAGGGAAGGCCACTTGGCGTCGAGTTAGAATGGTTAAGGGTAAATGTTTTAAGGGGTAATCGGGTAAATTCAAACTACGGGGTTCGGATAATCGGATTGACTTGAAACTTTGGTGACTTGTTAGGTACACCCTACAAATGTCATATTTGAACCGATTTTGGCTCGGTTGACCCAGAGTTGACTTTTTACCCAAAAGTCAACCGTGAGTCAACACTTTGTCTAGATTTGACCAAATCCAAACTAGAGTTGACCAGTTGACCAAAAGTCAAATGTTGGTCAACATTTAACCAATTTGACCTAGGGTTGACCTAGAGTTGACCAAAGTTGACCAGGGTTGACCAGTTGACCAAAGTCAACTGTAGGCCAACTCTTGACCCCGTTTGACTTTCTTCGACTTATTTGACCTGCGATGACTGGTATGACCTAGAGTTGACTTGGTCTGACTTAGATTGACTTGATATAACTTGATTTAACCTAGATTGACTTGACAGGACTTAGTGTGACTCAGTGAGACCTAGTTTGACCTAGATTTCATATCATTCATTGTAAATCATTCTTAACTTGTTTAAACCTAAATTAACATACAATATCTCATCTTTAGGTTTTTAATTACCATACTGAGCATTGATATACCCTACAGCTTAGGACAGCAGGCGAGTACATTCTCTGATAACAGTTACTTGTTTTGATATCTTCTCTACCAGTTCAGTTATAGTGTTTACTTGATTCTCGACACATTGGTGCACAGACTAGTATTGTCGGATTCCTGTCATGAGATGTCATTCCTGGATTTCTTGGGATACGGGTACTTGCTTGGTCTTGATTCTTGTACTTGTATTGACGCCGATTCCTGAAGAGGACTTGCTCCCCTCTTAGGGAATCCCGCGTCATGACGTGCTATGTCCGGATCCGTATACTACTCGGGGATGGGGAATTTTATAGATAGTGTGATCAATGCCCACCTTGAGTTACTACTTGTATCATAGCTATACCCTCACCTCACGATGGGTATAGCCTGACCTGTGCTACTACTTGCTCCATAGCTTGCCATCCCGGCCGGGCCGAGTCCACGTACTTGTAGCCGGTCGGCTGGAAGCCTGATTCTTGACCTATACCGATCACATTATGCTGTAAATTCGAGGCACTTTTATATTTATTACATCAATTACATAATTTATAGTTCAGCTTACTTTTCCTGCATGATTCACCCTGACATGATTTCCAGTTTACATATCCTGTTATACTTACATCTTGATATGTTCATCTTGTACTCTATTATGATTGACTGTTAGAGCATTTGTCATTACTATGGAATTTGTTGCCAGCGTTGTACTCGTTCATTTTTCTGACAGGATAACGTTATGATATATCCAGATGACATAGATACGGACTGCTCTACCTACTATGGGTATGGTCAGGACGTAGACTGCGACCAGTTGACACCTTTGGAGCCAGTGGATGATAGTACTTATGTCTAGATCTTTTTAGCTAGGTTTGACTGGACTGCGATCCAGCTAGCTTTCAGACTGTAGTTTTCTATGTTACATTTTGAGACCCTGAGATGTTATGTATATATCTGGGCTTGTGTCGGACACTGGACTTATTTTTATTTTCATCTATCATATGTCTTTCCTTCTGAGCTATCTACCTTAGTTTTATTCTGTGATTGAGACTGTATTGTTATGTCACCTCCACTCGGAGTGTATATACTGTACAGGTACCTTTATACTGTTAGTCGTAGTATTTACAGACGTTATATACAACATTCTAGCTAACGCCGATACTGCGGCGTAGGCTGGACGTATCCACGTGCTCGTGCCCCTCATAAGGGTGCGGGTCGTGACAACTGGCCAACTATAGTATCAGATGCTATTGAATATGCAAGGAAATGTCGAGCTTGTCAAGTCTATGCAGACTTCATTCGTCAACCATCGGAATTTTTCCATCCGAATGCCGCATCATGGCCCTTTGAAGCTTGGGACATGGATGTCATTGGTTCTATTAATCCACCATCATCCAGAGGACATCGGTTTATACTAGCTATATCCGATTACTTCTCGAAGTAGGCTAAAGCTATCCCTTTGGCCGAAGTTAAGACCAACAGCGTCATCAACTTCATCAAATATATGTAATATACAGATTCGGTATCCCTCGGCAAATCATTCATGATAATGGACCATAGTTCATTAGCCAAAAGTTTACTCGGTTCTGCGACGACAACATAATCGACAATGTCGCTTCCACGGCCTATAATCCTGCAGCTAATGGCTTGGCTGAGGCATTCAACAAGACCATCATTAAACTTCTCAAAAGGTTCATTTCTATTAACAAACGTAACTAGAGTGAGAAGCTCGAAGAATGTCTATGGACTTATCGCACTACCGTGCGCAATCTACCGGTTGTACACTTTTTTCTTGGTGTATGGGTGTGAAGCTGTATTACCATTGAAAATTCAAATTCCATCCCTGAGAATTGCAATTACCAATGACTCACGACCGAGAACAATGACTATCTTCGGCTTCAGGAGCTTGAAGCACTGGACGAGAAACGGTTACTAGCTCAACAATATATTAAGCTATATCAAGCCCGTATCTCCAAAGCTTTCAACCGAAAGGTCAAAGTACGAGCATTTCAAAAAGACGAATTAGTCCTTATTGTCAGACGTCCTATGACTATGACATATATGAGCAAGAGCAAATTCGAAGCAAAGTGGGAGGGTCCCTATGTTGTAAGCAAAGTTTTCTCAAATGGAACTTATCAATTGACCGGGATGGACGGTCGAGTGGCGATGATGCCCATCAATGGCAAATTTTTCAAGAAATACTATGTTTAAAAAATGTATGAGATATCAATATTGTACATGATTCAAATTTTTGAATTATTATTTTTATTTACTCTTCTGTAAATAAAACCATAGATAATAATTTCTTAAAATCGGTGTTTGTCATGTCCTTATCACCTCTGAACAGACCTGGTTTCGTGCAATATGTTATGTCGACTTAACTCTGAACATATTCTCATATTTTGTTCTTGAGCCTCAATGGATCAAGAATCTGTGAATGAAGAATCACGTCATCTGAATTCTATCATTCATCTATATCTATTTGTCACGTATATATACCTCTGGCAAAATAGTCACAACAAAGACAATATCATCATTATCTATTATGTCCTTACTACCTCTGAACAGATATGATAGTGGATGTTGTTCTTTGAAAGAATGTGTTATGTGTACATTAATACCACATGCATTCTCAGAACAAAACAAAAGAAGTATTTATTAACAAATCCATGGAATTTATAAGTTCATTACATTTCATGGGATAAACAAAAAAGGAAGAAAAAGCAAAAGACAGATACAAGGCATCATGGTGGGGGTGCTAAGGGCCAGGATGCGGGCCTTCAGTTTTGCAATGTATTTCTCTCGATTATCCTAGCCAGCAACAATGTTCTCTGTCGCCGCAGTCCTTCTCTCCTGTTCTGACATGAGCCTCAGAATAGGGGAACACGATGCACCTCGGCTTCTCGGGATACGTTCAAAGCTTGCAACTACTGCTCTGTTCCCTCAGCTTCTGACGTTTCTCTTCCAAATGCGTCTCATAATTAGCTCGTTTGGCTATAAGGGACTCCAGCTCTGCACGAAGCCTATATTCATTTATCTTCAGAGCAATCACTAGGTCATCGTCAAAGATAATTGTTGTCTAAGTTTGCTCATTTAACTGAGTCAACTGACTCTCTTCGGCGGCCATAACCTCTAGTTTTTGTTGGAAAAAAGCATTGGTTTGAATAACTTCATGGGTTATGTGCCGATATTCGACTGCCACAAGGGAGTCAAAATCACCCTTCCACTACACCAAAATGCATGTATTGTAACGGTCTAAACGTGTTACAAAAATTAATTCTAACGGGTAAATCCCGTGAGTATATAGGCGTGGGTAATAATACTAACTGCGTTTCTAACGGATCGGGTCCGTTAGTATGTCAACTATTCTAACGGCTATAGGGTGTTAGTGATTATTTTTCTAACAGGCTTATAACAGTACATAGAATTGAATACTAACGGGTTGTGACCGTTAGTATATTTTAAAAAAGGAAAAAAAATAAATTTAGGGATTCAATACTAACGGAAATGGGACGTTAGTAATACCTAAAAATGGAGAAAAAAAATTAATTTTAGAATACTAATTAATAGATCAAGAATTTCTTAGTTATTATCATTTAGTAGACATTTGCACCTATTTTATCTGCAAATATAAAATGTTGAAATGCTGAACGTTATTTATACAGATCATTCAAGCAAATATATTAGGCTTCAAAAAATTGCAGTATATTAGTTTTCTGGAGTCTACAGGACTTGAAAAGTACTAAAAACAGTAACACAACAAGATGAAGACTTAGCTTCTTAGTTCCAGAAACCTGGAGACATT
The DNA here is from genome assembly GCA_029216955.1 of Iris pallida. Lineage (NCBI taxonomy): Eukaryota > Viridiplantae > Streptophyta > Magnoliopsida > Asparagales > Iridaceae > Iris > Iris pallida. The sequence continues at coordinate 8,076,191 of JANAVB010028398.1, forward strand.
TAAGAATGTTTTAAAGCGATATGATTTCATTGGCTTCAAGAGACTGCCACACAAACAGCAACATTTCTGACGCCAGAGCAGCAATGTCCTTCCTTCACATGGGAAAAAAAAGGGAAAAAAATGCATAAGAGACGGCCGTAAAAGGGAAAACAAAAAGAACATAACTTTAAAAAAAAATAACCATAAGAAATGATTATTCCTGGAAGGGTATAATGATGCTCTATGAGTCTATGCCAAGCATTTCCTGGAAGGGTATAATGATGCTCTTCTCTAGAATATTGAACACATTGTTTCATCTCTCTAATTGTTTAGTAGGAAGAAACAATATTGAATAGATATGCTCACACCATGAAAATGACATTGTTAACTGGCCACCCGGAGTGCCGCAAAATAGATGCTCAACGCTAAAACCATATTTAAAGAAAATAGAAAACCATAATAAAGACGCAAAAATAGATGCTCAACGCTAAAACTAAACAAGTAAATAGAAATGGAAATAGAACTCTAATGTACAAAGACAGGACACTGATTTGTGAGAGAAAATTGTCTCACCAAGGATCATTTTCTTAACATCACTTGCTCTTCGTGCCGCCTCCAGTTGGAGCTCAAAGGAGCTTGATCCAGACTCATTCCCAGACATCTGATTTTTATTTTGATCCGCTTTCTGACTTGAGTTACCATTGTCAGCCTTTCCTTGACTGCTTCCAAACTTTATAAAGAACGTACCATTAGGCCAGAGAACCTGGTTACCAGAAAAGATGAGGAAACAGTTGTCCACTTTACTGGACTAAAAATATTAATATGGTCTTCAGGAAATCTATACAAAGCAGATCTTTATTAGCTACACGATTGCTATATGATGGCTACAATGCAAGGAAGCAGTTGCTAGTGTGCAGGTCAAGTTCCTTTACTACCTAATTATTTTTCCAAAGTTATGAAGTGTGCAGTTTTGCATTCCAATTTATGAGATGTGGCATCACACATAAAAGGGATGTAGTTCACAATATCCTTGAAATGGAAGTATGGACTATGGAGTACATTAATCTAAAGAAGAGTGTTAATAAGATGTGTGAAAAAATTGAATATAGAGTTGCAAGGACCTAGACAAAACTTCCCTGGATAATACACAAGTTTGATAACACCGTATTTTACAAAACACATATGACAAAGGATGACTTCTTTCTCTTACATTATGTACCCAACGAATCCCACGAGCAACAATTTCATCATTCCGAAGCACATGGATTTGCCTCAGTATCCAATCATCAATTGCATCTTCCATCATTAGCTGCAAAATCTGTTTTGACATCCAAAATACCTGCCTTCTGCAAATCATAGTTTCAACAAAATATTAGTATGTTTTGAGGTCAATATTTTGCAACATCACCTGCAGCTTTGCAGATGCTTCGGGAGATTGTCAGGGGACTTCTAGCTCTAGTCAACCAAGATGGTGACATTAGTTTTGAGTATTTACTTTTTACGCATGTTGCTTTTTACGCATGTTGTTGAGGAGATGTCAATTATATTACTACAATATAGAATCACAATAGAGTATACCTGAAGGTCACCTTCCTCTATGAGATTTCCATTAGATAGCAATATAGGATAGAGAGATTTATCAGCTTCTATTCGACAAGTATATTTTGCCATAATGTCAGGACGGTCCTGAAAACATAGTTTTGAGGTGTCTACTGATCTGTTTCACATTCGACCAAACAGTAGTCTCAAATTGGATCAATCCCTATCCCCAACATTAGAGGTGTCTACTGATCTGCCAAAGATATGTGTAATACGCAAGAACCATGTCCAACCAACTAAAGGTTTTCGACTTTCACAACCCAAACATGCATGAAGAAAGATCAGTAAGGCAAATTATAGCCTACCAAATAAGATTAAAAAATTGTATGTAGCCTAATTTTAAATCAATGTGAAGGTATCAATGTGAAACCAACTAGAACTAGCAGATAAATCAGGAAATAAAGAGCTAAAGGGGCAAATTTAGAAGCAACCTCATATAAAGAAACAAATCTTCACATAAAGTAGAAATATCAAGTACACAAAGTGCAACCGTTTCACATCAAAAGTAATAAATAATTATCCATATCCCTGTAGCAGCCCAGACATAAATCATAAACAGTATGCCAAAACCATTATAAAAACGGTTTGATTGAAAATGCCAGGTATTTGGGAAGTATTTTGTACATACGCTTTAAGAATTTAGAATTCTAGGAATGTGACTGTAGTTGGGGGAAGCTACCAGGAAGGTTTATAAGTGTTTGAATATGGAATCTAAAACAATATCTAGCTCAACTATTTTAGTTCCCAAACCTCCAAAGTCTAGGTAGAGTTACCTTGAATTTAAAAAGGGCCCTAATTAAGGAATTACAAGTTCTTTACAATAGACATAAAAGTTTTTTTTTCATTGAGAATAAGGGTGGTCAGGCTTTGAGTGCTCGCACCATCAAGAGCCAGGTTGTTTCTTCTTACTCTCTAATATGCACATAACATATAGGACTGCAGTTCAGTCCTGAACTGTTGCTGCTTCCTTTTAAATTTCTGATACTCATGCATTAGCTTGTTGCACATATCCGTACAATATTGGTGTAACCCTTAGCCTTCCCCTGGCAACCAAATCGAGTTCCGAATCTGTCAGTATTCCTCGCTCTAATTCTAACAAAACAAGAGAGTGCATTAATTTAGTCCAAACCATGGATCATAGTCACTCTAACTAATACAATTAACCAAGTTTTTGAAGCACCTATCAACTTCCAATTTCAAGGTGATCTAGGGAAGAACCTTCAAAAGAATTTCCCAATAAACGTATCATGAGCACTCAACTTTAAACCTTTCAATCATGAACCAAATTACTTAATTATGAGCTTCCATGCAATAGCACAATACATAATACAAGTTGATTCTTCTGGTGGGTAATGGCAAAATTTAAGCCACCACAAATAGTACCCAGCATTCAAAACCACCGAAATATAAGAGTCTGCCAACTGGCAGATAGTGCCTAGGTTGGTCAGAGCATTAATTTGAAGTGTGTCATATGGATAAATCTATTTCCATGGAATTGCATGCATAAGTTACATTATTGAGTTAATACCACCGATGAATATAAATTACCTGATCACCTGCAACCAGATGTTCACCTCCCCAATCCACCTCACTAAAGAGACATCTAGTACAGCAGTGGCAGCCTTGAGTTCCACATAGCAGTCATATTTGATGTAGCATCTGGACCAGCATTAACAACTGGATTAAAGCCTCAGAATCTTTTTTCAGCATTAACATAGCAGTCATATTTGATGTAGCATCTAGTACAGCAGTGGCAGCATCTAAGTAGCAGAATTTCAGTACTATGCAAATAACTATGCAAATAATTAGAAGTCCGAATGGTTTAAACAGTCTAAAATCATATGTACTTGTTGCTTACTATTTCATGTAGTGGTTGCAAAGCTAACAACTTCACGATACCTGCAATGCAAATCCAAATTAGGACATTTAGTGGAAATAAGATAAAATTATGAAGTTAAAAAGATGAAAGTATTAATAAAACCTTCTCCCTCCTCTTTTATCCGGGCTTGGGACCGACAATGCAAAGATAAGCAATGCACTGGCAGAGTTAAAAAGTTTTTTTTTATATCTAAAAGCATCACATATATAACTGGTAAACATAATCAAAATACTTGAAAGCATCATAAACATGTATTTTAAGGTTCATCTACATAAGCTAAATAAAACCAACAAAAGACAACTATGTTTAACAAGTTTCAGTCCATAACATACCTGCAAAAGATAACTAGTACTAAAAGTAAGATAGAGATCATCAAACATACTCCAACCAACAATCTAGCCAAATTAGGAATCCTCCATCGACCAAACCCGCAAAAGTATGATTTCTCCCTTGTGGAGGGTCGAATAAAGGAGCATCAGGATCAATCACTTCCTCAACATAAACCTTCTTCTCTCCGTATCCAACTTTTTTAAAATGACACATACTTGATGTAGCATCTGTGACGACATACCCTTTTGCCAATTTTTTACCGAACTTATCACACAAGATAACTTGGGGGTTTCTTGTAGGAGGCGCTGGACAAGGAGAATGAGATATGCCATCCGTAGCAAAAACAGTATCTATGTTTTGAGATAAATGAAGAGAGCGAGGCACTGAACTAGAACCGGGGTCAGTTACTGGTGAATTCACAACTGCCGGTGACTTTGTTGTAATTTTGATAATATAGCCTGCATAAGACCCTCAAAATTATCCATGCGCGAGTCAACAAGTGATATCATTTCATCTTTGAATGATGCTAGTTCTTGAGATGATTTCTTATGTTGTTCAAGTTTTGATTTTGCCACTCCCAAATGAGTTAGCTTCTTCCTCGAGATATTGGAACCCATTGCACGAACCCGTCCCTTTTTGTCCTTCCCAAATACTTCTACCAACTCATCGTTGTCGAAATCTTCAAAAGTTCTTTTGTTCTTGTTTCTTTCTTTAGCAGCCAATATATTTTCCTGTAAAATTCTTGTGTGAGATGATATAAAAAAATCTTAAGCTAAGAATGCAAAATACATACAAATTGATAGGTTGCTTACATATTTTTCTTTGACTCTCTCCAATAGTTTACCATCTTTTTGTTTGTGTGCTTCTAACCAAGTATCTACCCGCGAAACAGATATTTCAGAATTTTCTTCTTGCTGCAATGGAACAATATAAGTCAACTAATTATCTACCTAATAGGACAATCAAACAAAGAAGAAAGTCATACGATAAAGTATAAATTAAAGTCTCTAAGATAGTAAAATTGAGTTTGAATAACATAAGAAAGGAAGCAAACCATCATGTATTTCTTTTGGGCATATGTACAACGTCCGAGACAATGAGAAAACTCCAGCTTACTACGATTTTTTGCATTTCTCTCACACTCCTCCTTCTTTTTCTGGCCATTCTCATTTTCTAAAAACTTCCTCCAAATATCAGGATCAACACCCTTTGGAACTTCAGTAATATTTTTCCTCAGATAATGCTGCCGCAAAGTGTGTTTATAAGTCCTGAACTTTTGCGACCAAGAAGGCTTAAGCAATGGGCGAGCCACTTCTGGTGGAACATCAAGCTCATAATCACCCTATTAAAGAAAAATTAATGACAATATCTAACATAACAAATCTAACAAAGCAAAATAGGTATTAAGTATAATGTTAAACATAAAGAATATTTAAAAGAAGTTTACCATAAGTGCATTCCAAACGTCATCTTTAAAATTATTTGGCACCTTGCTAAAGTCGGTGTAGCTAATTGGAATATAGCTTTTTATATAACCACCTGTATCGGTACTCCAATCTTTTGCATATTTTCCCACAACAGAGCCGTCAACTTGTACTATGATTTTCTTTTTCTCCTTTGGGCCTCCATTGCCTGATGATACAGATGATGGCAAATTTGATGTATGTTGTGATGAATTTGGGGTAGAATTACCTATACTTGATGACATAGTGTCAAATCTGCGCAAGGAAAACCATATAAGAGACTTGACCTTAATGTTTGCACTCAAACAGGTTAGCAAATAATTTGAAAGCAAAATCAAAGTAAAATTAGCACCTGAGCTAATGAACACTATTTTGCAGCACTGTAGGCCAGGCATTTACATGCTTGAAAGAAGTAATAATACAAGTAGAATTGCACAAACTCATGAAGAAGAACAAGTTTAAGCACCTGTAGTGATATATATTGCAAGAAGTAATATTACAATGCAAAATATATTGCAAGTCAAACTTTTTCCAAATATATAAGACCGATCTCCACAGAATAGACAATTGTTACACCATGTCTCTGTATTTTGCAGGTACAGGAAGCTCAGTTAGCGCAGTACAATTATATACTTGTTGTTGGTGAGGAAGAAGTAAAAACTGGACAGGTACAGTGATCAGAGAGTGGGTGGGGCTACAATTCCAGTATGTGCACATGTGTAGTATCATGAGAGCATCAATTACAAACTACAGATTGCTAAATTTGTAGCTTGTATGTAGTCCTATATGCAAACCATAGGAGGTAGGTGCCAAAATATTTGGCTAGAGTATGTGCGTCTGCTCGTGTATCAGTTGGAAGTAGAATACATAAGGGTGTATTAGTATCAATTAGGGCAGAAATGGAGGGTTGGCAAGTGTCCTGTGTACATTTGAATTGTAGTTTGTGTTAATAGATTAAACATAGCATTCAGTGGTATGATTAGGAATGTGGGTGTGGGTCGTGCAGAGTGTAATACACAGTGTCAATAGATTAAACATAGCATTCAGTGGTATGATTACTGTGTTCCATTGTATTTGCAAATATATTTGGATGAATATGACAAAGGAAAATAATGTGAGCAATAAGACAGATTTGGGGTTGAAATCTGTGGTATCCACATGGTGTATCAAATTTAAGCATCAAGTGTTTAGTACTCTAGAGTCTCAAGTATTCGGATGATAGATAGTTTGGCGATAAGATGAATGATATTCAACCTATGGGTAAACGTGTGTGGAGTCAAAATCTGTGCAAACACTGGGTTGTATCTTAAGGCAACTGTACAACAGATTTCATATTCCACATATAGGAACTAACAGGTTTGTGTAAGTCAGGTATTGTTTGGAAAATATGTGGTAGGCAATAACCAGTAATTTGCACGAAGTAATCTTCCTATTACTGCGAAATCGTGTAGCAGGTATACATGGGTGTGCGATAGGGGAACAAGTGTGGTTGTAGTAAGTTACAGGCAACAACAGATACGGTAAGAGGTCTATGTGTGTGTACACGATCATAGGTCAAAAACCCTATATCCTTATGTGTATAAAAGGGTAGCAACAGGAAGGGGGAAAATGTGTGTGTGTATGAGAGAGATAATATGTGTATATATATATTAACTGTGCCCTATGGTATGTCCATGAGGAGTAAAAGAATCATGTGAACTACCAAATGGGTAGCTAACAGTGCAGTATTTTGTATAAAAATGCATAGGATATGTGGTTATGGTGTTGAAATCAGGTGGGTTAACTGCAGATAACAGAGTGTCCCTGTGTACAGATCAGAAGGGGTGCAAACTGGGTTAACTACAGAAGTCTGCAGATTGAACTACAATTGCAGGTAGTAAGGGTCTGATATGCCAAGTCCATACTTAACAGAGATTGGTTTTATCTGCTAGGAAAAACTATCAATTGCATCCTAGAACAAGGTAATAACAACTTAAAATAGACCTAATACAACTTCTGCAGTGATGTCAAAAAGTAAACACAGAGAACTTTTATGGTTCATGCAAATACTTGCCTCAGACGCGAGAAATTGCAAACTTCATTAGTATGAAGTAGTGCTGAAAATATCTAAGAAAATATCTAAGATACCCCAAATATCTAACAGATAAATGAAAAGTTGCAAACTTCATTAGTATTGAAAAAAATTTACTACAAGGAACTCATATTAAAAAGTACATGTAGTAATTAAAGTACAAGAATCAATTGCAAAGTAGAGCCCTCTTGTTTGAGAACCTCTGCCTCTAATTCCAATATCTAAGCAGGAACATATTGTTGCAACAAAGCTTCCAAATGAGGTTGGTCTTCAAGAGTAGATTGAACCATTGGTATCTCTAAGTCATCTACTTGACAAGTCAATCTCTTTGGTGAGTGTATCACTACCCACCAACCAGGATTTCTAAGATCTTTCGAGTAAAATACTTGACTTGCCTCAGACGCGAGAATGGCAGGCTCATCTAACTCACTACTGGAACTCTTAAACCTATCAAAATTTACCATCACCAGGTTTGAGTTTGGGCACTGCTTACAACCATTGATTTTGTCCTCCACCCTTACCCAGTCGCAATAAAACACTACCTCCTTAAATATTGTATAGTCCAGCTCAATTATCTGCTTGATAACTCCATACCACATGGTCCAAGCGTCTTTGAAGTTTTTATCACTTTTCCTTGCTCTAAATGTAGTCCATGCTCTCAAACAAACACCGCTATCTTGTGTGACTACACCATCATCATGAGATCTAGTAGAGAATACAAAACCGTTAGCTCTGTACTTTCTGTATGTTTTAACTATGTGATTTGGCCCTTGAACTAATCGCCATAACATAGCCTTTGTCTCTGTATCCCCGGCAATAATCAGCTGTATGCAATGATAATTAAAAAATAAAGTTAAAATAAGAAAGTGAACTTAGCTAATGCAAAAAAGTAAAAAATAAAATAAAAAACACCTTTTCATATAACCAAGGGATGAAAGAAGTCTGAATTTCTATTTCTGTCAATTGAATCCCCTTTCCTTTTCCATGTAAGGCAGATCAGATTGACGTTTTATATTCACTGCAATTTGTTCATAATAATTAACAAGCTTATTATGACAAAATCTATATGCGGACATCTACGATACATAAAAGAAGACAACGTACTTATAATATTCATCGAGTCCATCAACATTGAGACGAAAGAGGACCCATCGACGTATTTGTTGAAATTGTGTAGGTTCAAGCATCATAGATTTATCGTCGAGTAAAGGTCCTTCATCAGAGAAATCCCCATTATCTTCTAGGAAGGCTTCATGTGTATATTTGTGATTTCCCTCTTGCGGATTTGGCATATACTCCATTGCATATCTAACGGACTCGCCAACAAGATAGGATTCCGCAATGGATCCTTCAACATACCGCTTATTGCTCGGTATATCTTTAAACTCCTTCATATGTCTATTCGTAAACAATACATATGGAAAATAATGGATTAGATGTTGTAACAATTAAAAAGTATATAATGAATTACGATACAAAATAAATTACTTACTGTTCAAAAGGATACATCCATCGAGGTGCAGTAGGTCCACACATTAATGCTTCATCAGCTAAATGGACACTAAGGTGGACACTGATATCAAAAAATGCAGGTGGAAAATATTTCTCTAGCACACATAATGCTTCTGCCACCATGTATTTAGCTCGTTGGATATCCTTTCTAACTAGGATTTTTGAACATAATAAGTTAAAGAATAAGCTTATCTGCTGAATAGCTCTTCGCAAATCTGGATGTTTTGGAAATGCATGTTGAAGCAATACTGGCAATAAGTACTCTAAAATAACATGATAATCATGGGACTTCATAGAGTGCAAACCAGGTGGATTGAGAGTGACAATATTGCTCAAGTTAGACGAAAAGCTAGAAGGGAGCTTTAAGTCTTTCAATATTTTACAAAATTCTCTCTTCTCCTCTTTATCCAAGACAAATAATGTTGTTGGCTTTATCTGTTTTCCAGTCTTTTCATCTAGAGTCATCCACTAGTCATTGTGCAAGCCCAACCGTTCCATATCCAACCTTGCATTTATGGTATCCTTTGTCTTCATCTTGTTATCTAAAATTGTATTAATTAAATGCTCTGCCACGTTCTTCTCAATATGCATCACATCCAAGACATGACGAACTTGATGAGAACTCTAGTATTCCAAGTCAAAAAATATTGATCTCTTATACCATGCCTCTTTAGCTTCAACTATATCATCAGTCTTCCGCTTTCGACCTGGAGCTTTTGGAATTTTTCCTGGTATATACTTAATATTACTCAACTTTTCTACAAGTGCATCTCCATTTAAACGAGGTGGAGGAAGTGTATATTCTGAGGAGCTAAGCCCCAAATACCCACCACCTCTAAAGGGATGATTCATGCTAAGGAACATACGATAGTTTGTGTAAACCTGTTTATTACTACATTCAAGATGGATGGATGGAGTGTTGTCTCCGCAAACAGGACAAGCTTTCTATCCATGTGTTATGCACCCAGATAAATTTCCATATGCTGGAAAATCATGAATACCCCACATCAACATAGCTTTCAAAGTAAAATATTGGCCTTTGTAACTGTCATAAGCTGGGACCCCTTCTTCCCACAGTTGCTTCATCTCCTCCACTAGTGGTTGAAGGAAAACATCAATATCTTGACCAGGTGCCTTTGGCCCAGGTATCAACAAAGACAACAGCCGAAACTCACGCTTCATACAGAATGAAGGTGGAAGATTATAAGGAACCACCATAACAGGCCAACAACTATAGCTAGAGGATTGGATACCACGTGGATTAAAACCATCAGTTGCTATTGCAAGCCAAACATTATGTTCTTCTTCAGAAAAATTTGGCCACTTATTTCGAAACATTTTCCATTGAGGCGAATCAGATGGATGTCATAAATAATCCCATGAAGATGTTGCTCGGTGGTGCCAAGTCATTTCTCGTGCTATCCATGGTATGGTATACAGTCTAACAAGTCTTGGAATCAAAGGAAAATGTCTCAGTATTTTCTTGGGTTCTTTACGAAGGCTTCCTCCCTTTCTCATGGTCACTGTGTATCTCGGTTCTCCGCATTGAGGACATTCCTCTTTATCTTCATTATCTTTCCAATATAAAACACAATTATTGACACATGCATGAATGAATATGGCTTTCATACCCAAGTCTTTCATCTTACTCTTCATAACTGGATACTTTTTCGGCAACGTATTTCCACTAGGGAGCCACCTTTTCAACATTAATAAAAGTGCTGTCACACTATTTCCCGACCAACCAAATTGTTTCTTTAAGTTGTGCAGCTCCACAATTGCAGAAAGAGTTGTCTCAGAACCTTCACATGATGGGTACAGCTTCTCAGTTGATAATCTCTTATATTCATTGTACTTCTCATTAACGACGTAAGGTTCTTCTTGAACTCCTGCACCACCAACATCCTCATCATTTAAATGAGGTGCTTCATTAACACCATATAAATCATCGATAAAGTCTCCAATTCCTACCCCTCCACCATCCTCCATATTTTTTTCATCCATGGTTTCCTCTTCAACCTGTTGCAATGGTGGATTCTTACAAATATTACTAGATGGTTGTTCACCATGTAAAGCCCATAAAGTATATGACTTTTTAATGCCATTCCTAACTAAATGGCTTTCAACAATTTTTTCTTGAAATCTTAATTTATTTCGACACTTAACACATGGACAAGGTAATGTTGTCAACCCCGCTGCACGATTTTTAATGGCAAATTCAAGAAAATCTTTAATTCCCTTTGTATATGCAGGGCCCAATCTATCATTTTCATTCATCCACTCTTTGTTATTTGGTTCCGACATACTGCATCATAAAACGAAAACTTCACAAAATTAGAATACAATATTTATTAAGATAAATATTAAGCAAAGGAGTTAAAATTTGGTGAGTATGCGTAAGGGAGATATAATCGAATCATCCAACCAAAAAAAGGATGTTAGCTATTAAGAAACACTATATACAAATGAGATGATACAAAACGCAAGAACAAATTTGTGTGAGAAACAAAAAGGAGCATTAGTTTCTGATCACGCTGTAATTTCATTTTATTAAAGTATCATCCATGAAAGGTTTAGGTACTATCATCAATATGCCAACCTAGAAGATTGGTTCTCCAATAAACAAATCTCAATAGGCAATCCCAAAAATATTTAGTTATTTATTTATATAATGTAATTACTGTTATTATTCCAGGGAGGTTCTTCAAAGTAATATCAATTCATTAAAAGAACGTCTTAAAAAGGAAAAGGTAATCCAAGAGGTATGATCCTTGCATATAATTATAAGAAAATTCAACTATTCAGTTATGTTGCATGTGCAACAGAAAGATTGACATAAAAAAAAGGTATTTGCAATAGATACCTAAGTAATTCGCTCAAATATCGGCTAAGATGTTATCATAATTCATTTTTTTTCCAAACAAAAGGTACATCTCTCCTCGGAACAAGCTTTCTCCAATGTCTACAATCTTAAGAAATTTGTGGATTAGTTCATGCTATATAACAAATTAGTCCATCGTCAAGTTCCTTAAATTGGCACACATTGTACTTCATATAAAGATTCCAGCAACAGAGAGTACTTCTCAGTTCTCCCTTTGTTTTTCCTTATTCTTTTTTATTTTTTTGTGTCTTGTGCCTGAGTCTCATGATGAGACTGGGAACATACCTTAATCAAATGATTGTGGGGTGAAGTAAGGGCAAAACATGGGAGTGCAGATTGCAGGGAGCATGCCCTAACCTAGTATGAAACATGTTAGAGACTTCCATCATTTTCTATCAGGGATTAAATGTGATCATGGTAAAAAAAGGGGAGAAGAATATGTACAGCAAAGTTAGTTTTATATTTGTAGTTCAGAAGAATTGTTTACTATGTAGGCCTCGTTTGTTCTAGGAACAGAAATCAATACCCTTGTATTTTACACTGGGATGTAAAAATATAATTTCCATCAAAATTTCTTTTCTGTATTTGGTAAAACAAGAAAATTATTCAAGAAAGACCATTTGATTTTCTTATAGTGTTTGGTTAGTGTTTAGACGATGGATTTTATATCAGTTTAAAATTTAAGCCCTCACATGTCCAATTGGAAAGTTTAGATCCTAAGTTTTTGTTTTATGTTTTTATATATGAAAATTTTATTATCAAACATTGAGGACGGGTATAATAGAAAAAAAGAAACAAAAAATAAAAATTCAAGGTCTAAACTCTCCAATTGGACATGTAAAAACTTAATTTTAAACTGATATAAAATTCAGGATCTAAACACTAATTAGTCCTAAACACTAATTCGCATGTTCCTTCATCACTTCGGGGAATTTCCTCCAGGGTGTTTCCCTTCCCCCTTAAAAATGGGAGAGAAACTTTTCTCTAGCACTAAAAAAGCTCTCACAATATTCTTAAGGATCAGACTTTTCTCTTTCTGAATTTTTCTCAGTCGGAAAAAAAATTTCTCAGTCGTGAACAATATACATCAGAGAATTATATTTTGAATATCTCTCGAGTGTCTATAAGTCTACAAATCTACAAGAAAACCAACTTCTCATGGTGATTAAATAATAACCTCTCCTAGTTTCATTACTTGTTAATGTTATTCAGCGAACTTTAACATAATGGGAAGAAAAAATGAAACAAAAATCCCCAAGAAATCACGCTTCTCCTGACAAATCAATCATGTCTTCGAATATGTACCAGAAACTCTGCCAATGTGCAATATGAAAGAAGTCTCTTGCAACATGCACATGTCAAAATTGCAAATTGCATATAAACTAGAAAATATGGAAAACGGTAGATTTTTGGAAAATAATTCCATGGAAAATATATGCTATCAAACACTACAGCTGATGGAAAAAATTTAATGGAAATATTTTCCATGAAAATAAAAGCTCAATCAAGAACAACCTAAGGGTTTTTTCTCACCCAAAAAAATTAGGTTCTTACCCAAAAATCTGGTTGAAGCAAAAAAATCGATACTTGGAGTTTTTTGCAGTCGATGAAGACGAAACCCCCCCCCCCCCCGGCGGTTGAAGGACTCGCCGAAGTCGAACTTCCAAGGTGGTTGCCGGAGTTGCCGCGGTTGAAGAACTCGCCGAAGTCGAACCCGCGGTTGAAGGACTCGCCGAAGTCGAGATGGTTGCCGCGGTTGGACCCGCGGTTGAATAAGAGAAAGGGAGAGGGAGAGAGCCAACCCTGCGGTTGAATAAGAGAAAGGGAGAGGGAGAGAGAGAGATCAGGGAAAGAGAGAGAGAGAGAGAGAGAGAGAGAGTTGATGGTATATATGTTGGGAAACTAGGGCTTTTGTCCCTCAGATTTTTTTTTTGGAGGGAATTGGGAAATCCCAGCGCCAATTTTTTTTGGCTTTTGTCTTTTCACCAAACTTATTTTATTTAAGGAAAATATATATACATATATTTGTAACAGACTATAGTGAATACTAACGGACCTACATGGTTAGTAATTTCTAACGGACTTTCACTGTTAGAAAGGAAAAAAAGGGTCCATTAGAAATTCAGCAATTTGGTGTAGTGTTCTTCAAAGCTTGGAGAGTAGTGATGGGCTCTTGTAAGCTAGTAACTAACTGATCTAAGGCGTCTGCTCTTGCGTTGTTGCCTGTCTCGCGGATGGAGATTATCAAAGCTGAAGTTGTGTTCTGTAGAGTAATAAAAGATAAATATGTGGCTAGGTCTACTCTAACTAAGCTCGGCAGGCAAGTATAGAAAGATGCTACAAGCCCATCTGCCACCCCACATACCAGGTCACGACCAACTGGAGTTGCAGCTATATCTTTAAATCGAGCTGCAACGCTCGGAACTCTAAGAGCAACAGTTGAAGGAGATAGAACTAGAGGTTACATGAGCGTTCTCATAGAGGGCAAAACAAGATCAGTAGAGGCAGCTGAAGTAGGTCTACTCTTGCTGCTCCCCGTATCTGAGCCACCAGAGATGAAGCAAATGTCTCCAGCATTCCCAGTCTCAGCTTGTCTACTGTGTCGTTTTGAGACGACAATCTCTTGAACGGGTTTATCGACCATGGGAGGTTCTTCCTCATCAGAAACCTCGATGTCGACTTCTTCCTCCGATTCTTCAGAGGCTTGGTCGTCCTCGTTAGAGCTTTCCTCATCATCGACCTCAGGGTTATTGTATCCCTCGGTCTCGAGTATAGGATCCTCAGATCCCCCAACTTTATCACTTTCTGGTATCGGTAGGAACTCTTCTTCCCCTTCATGAACGAGACTTGTGATACCATCAAGCATGGGTGAGTCTCGATCTGGGTATTCAGATATGATAGGCATTTCGAGTTCCTCAACTTCGGGCCCAAAATTCCTGAAAGATCCAAAATCAAGTGGTCGATATACTATGATCTGTCTTTCAGGGTTGACTTCACCCTCAACTATGGGCTCAAGATTCCCCTCGTTTGTTTGTTGTTCATCGAGGATGATTACACCCTCAACTTTAATATCGACGGCTTGATCACCCTCTGCTTTGGTTTTTGGGTCATCAATGTTCTCCGTCGCATCCAGGATTATAGTAGATACTGGTAAGCTCTCGCAAGCGTCAGAAACATTAATGCCTAATACATCATCTAATGTTCGGTCATCCTCAAAGACAAGTGATCGTTTTACGATATTCAAATCCTCGTCATCTTAAGGTGACTTCGCCATAGCTTGAGAAAAAGTGACATGAGTGCCAAAAGGACCAGCTGTTGTTATCTTCTTCTTCATTACGGGTTCGATACGTCCGAAAGGAACATGAGTAGGAGTAGGTGGACTGATAGATAATCTCGTCGGCAGCGAACGTGGAAAGGATATCACTAAAAAAAAAAGGGTGTGTCAGTAAATCCTATTAAAATAATTAATTATAAAGGATGAGGCAACAATAAGCATTACCTGGATATGGGGAGCCATTTACCGTTAACACCTTCTCGCGTGGAGTCGGTGAAGGCATCGACTCTGCCTCGACTCTAGCTGAGATTGACCTTTTTGTTCTAGCAGCCTTCCTGGCTGAAGATGCTGCTCCTTGACTCGCTTCTTCTACATAAGCCTTCCTCTTCTTGCTGACAGAGGGTGCATGATCATTCTGGGATGACAATTTCTCGCTCGAGTGAAGACGAGTTTGTGATTTCGTCACCCTAGCATCAGGAGAGGCAGCCATCTCCTGGTGTGTTGTTGCTTTACTTTTCTTCTTCTTCTTCTTCCTCTGGAAAAGGTCTCGAGAAGAGGAAGTCTGGGTTCCTTGCTGAGGTGGTATGATCGAAATATATATGGAAGATAATGTCAGATCTTGATCTAAATCAACCGTTTGCAAAGGCATTTCAGCAGGTGCGTGCATTATCCTCTGCCTCCGCTAGGTTGATTTGAGCAGACGCTAATCCCCTCAGATTTTCCAAATGGCTTGTGAAACTTGTCTTCGGATCATAAACCTCGAAGAAGGTATTGGCAGAAGTGTAAAACAACACATATGTATTCAACATATGCAACGGTGGGTTGATCTCGGGCAAGTTGAATTGAGCTCCCGTCCCTCGAGAGCTATAGTAACACCAAGCGCGGGCTCCATCTACTAAACCACAAACTCCCTCTAGTACCGTGGTTGCATTGCCCACGTGCAATTAATCGTATCCAAATTGTCGGGCAAATCTACTCGGCAGATAGGGTTGTAGATAACACCCGTCATCAACGCGATAGACCAAGTGTGATGGTCTAATCGCCACCAACCAAAAGAATAGTTCTGTGTCCATTGGGGTATGGACATTCTCTATGTCATAAAAGAAATCGAGCCCATCATATTCGGCCTGAACGTCTGTAATTTTGCAATAGAATACCCAGTTATTACCTCGATTCAATGCCTTATGACAATCCTCGATCTTAGTTACATTACACTTCGACCTCTTATATTTACAAAGAAGAAGTCCTGCTAAATTATCATCTGGAGCCTGTCCAGGATTCATCAGAGAAGGATGGTGATAGAGCAACCATCCAAACAAATAAGTGAAGGGCAGTTCTGTGCGAGGAAATTCACCACACTAAGGGTTTGACAGCAGTGTGGTAGAGAGTTCACGAAGACCGGCACATAATCTGCATGTAATGGCTGCTAACAAATCTGTTGGTCGCCCAAATACCAGACGGATAGCTGCAAAAAGGGTTCATATGTGGATCCTGTCCACCGTACAGTTGCCTGGAATCATGAAACTTCTTAACCAGATGGATAAGAATTCGGCTAACAAAGCTTCTCGTGACATAGGCCTGCCACTTTGTCGAGCATAACTTTCAGCGGTAGTCCCAACCGAGAATTCGTTCCATTCTTCAGTCAGCTTGTGATCGCTGATTTTTGATTCTGTCATAAAAGCCTCAAGTTCTACAGTGCTTAATGGTTGAAAGACTCGAGGCCAGCAATGCAACATGTCATTGCATTTGTCCTTCTTATCATGGCCCAGGAAAAGATATACTGTCTATTTCGAGGTATAACATTTCCCTGTAGCCTTGCTGTCCATGTAATAGGAACAAGCAAAATAGTAGCAAAGAAGCTCTTCAAAGACTTCAATCATCTTTGGATTGGTCTTCTTCAATCCTTCCATTTCTTCTTCTATCGGGAAATACTCCTCGTAAGGATATCCCCCGGTGGGTAGAAAAGAGATTTGACGCATCTCATAAAGCGCACACCCTATTTCTCCATGAGGTGTGGCAAAAGTGTTGGTTCTCCAGATGAATCTCTCTAGCAAAGCAAGGAAGAGATTTTGGTTTACTGCCACACCATAACCAGTTGACTGAATAGCATAATACAAGCTCAGTGCTGTGAGTCCAAAGGCAAAGTAGATAGATCCCATTGAGAGATGTCTCCCCAACGGTTGTTATTGTTGTTCATCAAGCCCATCATCCTAGGCATCTTCGGAGGATAAGATCCATTCTTCTGATCAAATAAATTGGCAAAAGTTTGCACTTGAGACGGCATGATCAAAGATGACTTCTCAGAGGGAACACAACTTGGACGTAAGCCTCGCATATGCAGACTATGCTGACGTGCAGACGAACTGTAGAATATGTCCCTTCTCTGTGCACCATAACGGCGGAGTATCTTTCCAACCTTCGCTATTTGCCCAGGAGTTAGATGCCAGTCCATTTTGCGGGGATAGCTGGTATGAGCATACGATTCCAGAGATAGGCCCCTCAGCAAGCCTGGAAGAAAGACCACCGTATCGTCTCGCAGAAAGAGATAATATCTTCTTTTTGCTTGCAGCTGAGAAAGTGGGTGGACAGCATCACCGAAGAGGAAGAGCGACTTCGGATATAAAACTTGGCTCGCTGACGACATAGGTTGTCTATTTATCATACTCAGAAGAGTATTAAAATGTTGCTCTCTAATCAAGTCCTGTCTATCTTTGGGTTCCACTTCAGATGATTGAGGAAAACGCACGTTCGAAAGATCTTTACGATACAGGGGAGTGTTAAATGCACTTGCCATTTCTTCGGCATGCAAGTCCTATCGGATACCAACTGCAAGGAAAAAAAAGAAATTTGTGAAACAAAGAGTTAGATAAACTATCATCTTTTTTGCCTTAAAAGACAGAGGGGCGCCTAAACCACAAAGTGGCGCCTAGTTCCAAGAAGATGCTTCATCAGTGGCGCTTAAACCAAATAAGGCACCTCATCAGTGGCGCCTAGTTCAAAAAAAAGGTGCCTCCTCGGTGGCATCTCATTTAAAGGAGGCGCTTAGCTCAGATGGCGCCTAAACAGAGTTAGGCGCCATTCTATGGTCAAGTCAATTTGTGTCTAGAATAGGGCACAAATGACGTTTGGGGTGCCACTTGGGCAAAGTCAATTTGAACCCAGAAGAGTATGCAAATGACAAAGGTGTTTCATTAAAGGCGCTTGTTTTTTTAGACACTCACCACTTATCATTGGAGCAGGCTGTGCAGCAGCGTACGGCGGTGGTAGAGGCGCCACTGCCACACTCTAAGGAGGAGTGGAGGCGCACGGCGGTGGAACGACGTCAGGATCGTTAATCCGTAGCATCCCAGGATGACGACGCGATGGTTGAGCTGCTGCGGGCGAAGCGTCAACGGCGGGAGCTTTTCCTTTAGCGGCAATAGTCTTGCAAGGGGTCATTGCTGCAGTTGGCTTAAGAACGAAGGAGAAGAGGAGATGAAGAGCTGGGGAAGAAATGAAAGAGTAAAGAAAAGAGAAACCTCTCTCTTGGCCTATTTATAGACGCTTGCGACGTTTAGGCGCCACTTCAGTTCTCGAGGCAATCTCACAGTAACTGAAAAGACAATCTCTTGGAATTCGGGACGGATTTCATTGCATTTAATGCGTGCCGTTACTCAAAGTATTCCAAACGTTTGGACGCCAAAGTTTGAAAACTTTGAAGGGGGTCTTGTAGGCGCTCAAAATATCTGTCTCTCTTAGAAGTCCCATGTCTCTTAGGCGCCTAACTCTCTTAGGCGTCCATTGTTTCTTAAGAGTTATGTTCTCCTAGGCTCCTTATGCATTCAGGCGCCCATCTCTCTTAGGTGTCCTGACCCATTTAGCTGCTTACTGCCACTAGGCGCTCAACTTTTTTAGGCGCCTACTTCCTGGGGTGCCTTTCTCAAAGTATTCAGTTCTCTGCTGACGTATTAATCTGCCATGCATACTGAACGTGGTGCACTACTCCGAATTCCCTGAAGAACTTGCCCATCACTTGGCCACGACCACGCGCTTATTCCGCATAGGCGCCACATGTCAATGGCGTTCCTGCTTAAAAATGGTGCCCAGTGGCTTAGGCGTCTATCCAGAAAAAGGGCGCCTACTTTGGATAACCGTCAGGTGGTTATCTCTTGGCTCTCTAAATAGAGCTCCACTCCCCCAACGTACGGGGACAGAGAGGAGGGGTATAGTTTGAGCACTCATCGCACTTCCATCTTCTGCAATCATCAATTCTCAAGAGCAAGTTCTTCAACCATTAATCGAAGCCGAAGTTCTGTCGATACTTCTACACGGCCGAGCCATACAGAAGATTGCTCGTCAACAGAAGCTCCGAGACACAGTAACAAGCTTGCTTCCATCCACAATCGTCTCGTCAAAGGGACAAAGCGGTCGTCAATCAGACCGGACTCCTACAGTTGTACTTTCCCAAAATTCATTGTACTCGTGTACGATTCTTTAAAAAGTTTGTAACACTTTTTGTTTTTTGCAAACAGCCCACCCAACACCTTGACTTGTAGGTAAAAATTTGGACCACTACTTGTGTATGAATAAAATAATCCTTTATCAATATTAATATGGTGATCACTTTCACATGCAAATCAAATTAACATTATATTTTTAAGGTTAGGAATGCCTCTAACAGCTCACTTATTAACAACGGAAGCTTTAAGCCCCCCATCGTATCATCTAATAAATATAGTCTCAAGTAATGCAACGTTTCCCATGATCTATTGCTCTCTAATATTCATAGAATATGGGTAAATTATTAGGTAAACTAACTAGAAGATAACCACATACTGTTAATCCAGATTATATATAATTACTGCACATATATATTTCATAGTTTATTATATATTCAAGTTTAATATGATAGCCTTGTAGTTTCATATATATGCAAATTTATAAACATATGAGTAAGCATTACTTAGAGCATCATTAGTAAGGCCCATCATATTTTCTAGATTCTAGATTTATAATGTAGGAGCTCATTTTGTAAAATAGTAAGTCTCATCTCTAGTCCCAATTTTAACAGTTTCGGTCCCATCCCACCCATAGGTGCTAAGGATTGGGCCTCCCAATTTCTATATTCTAGATTGTAGGAACTCGTTTCGTAGAATAATAAGTTCCAATTTGGAGCAAAACTTTCTAAATTCTAGACTCTATATTATTTTTTTCCTACATCATTTTTTGACCACACAATCTTTGGGACCGAGGCTCACTTTATCATTTCTTATATTCTCATACAAATCCAACTCATTCTACATTTACTTTTTTTTTTTGAAATTTTGGACTCCAAATTGCATTTGAGAGTCCCAACTACTAATGATGCTCTTAGGTATAACTAAAAAAATAATAATAATACTATATGTACTTCCAAAACTCCGTCCCTCCATGTCCTTCCGTCACGCGGCATTCTCCTATTCGCTCATGTCTCCCCCCAACTTCCTCCCCTATTTGCTTCGGTCAATAAGGAAAGGTCACGGACGAAGAGACATGGAGGGATGAGATTTTTGGAGGTACATATAGCATCACACATAACTAAACCACCTCCTAATGGCCAGGGCTGGCCCTGGCCCAGGGTGACCGCCTAGGACCCCGTGAAATATGGGAGCCAAAAAAAATAATTTAAATATATTAGTAATCTTGTATCTAAAATAGAACTAATATGTAATATAATCCTCTTTTATCACAAAATAATTGTGGTGTAGTGGTTAGTATTTTAAACTTGTACATTAGAGGCTTAGATTCAATTCTTGGTTGTAGCATTTTTAAAATTTTACTTTTATTTTACTTTTTTATATTATATATGAGCTTCATTTTAAAAGTTTGTCTAGGGTGCCCATAAACTCAGGACCGACCCTACTGATGGCGAATGGAGAAGGGTTCTTTCTAATTCTCCGATAACTCCTAGTAAATATGCATAGAAAGTTTCATGCGAAAGCTTCCAATTTTTAGTTTTTTTTTACTAATTATTTATACTCCATGATACTGTTTAAATTCAATTAAAAAAAAAAATCTTACATTGTTCTATTTTCTAGAACTGAAAATTGCTGAGAAGCCCAATTTCGGGGTGGGCTTTTATGAAATGCCCACCCGCTGGATTATTTTTATGAAATGCCCAGAATTAAGTTTTTACACGTTAAATATTTCAAGATTCTCTCTAGTTGCTATGTATTTACAAAATTTGCCATTATCATAATTCCAAAAATACCCCTTCGCGTAAATTTGGACATCTATATATAATTATGAATTCGCAAACTCAGATTTGGATTGAGAAATTCGTATTCTTCTTCTTCTTCACGAGAAATTTGAAATCCATTGATATAATCTTTATTAGAGATCGCAGAATCGTTCGTAGTTCACTGTGGTTTTCGTCAGTCGAACGTCGATCATCCTTCATCATCATCGATCATCATCATCATCAACATCATCTTCGTGGTTTCCGGCGATTAGGTCAATTGTGGATAGAAGATCTTCTTCTTTTCTTTTTATAGATCTTAAAACAAGGTGAGAGTTCAGATCTGTAGAAATTCATCCATCAGCTTCGTATCTCTCGAAATTTATGCTGAATTTGATTTTGTTATGAAGATTATTAACTTAGAAAATGTTAGTGAGATATTTAATCTTGTTATTTTATGCTAATAGCATTCTCCATTATATTTTAAAGGAGAATGACAATTACTTCTTATAAAGATCATTATCCGTATGTTTTTAGGACGGAGAATGCCATTCTCCGTCTTAATTAGGACGGAGAATGCCATTCTCCGTCTTAATTAGGACGGAGAATGACATTCTCCGTCCTAATTAAGACGGAGAATGATCATTATAAGTTAGTTCCAACTGAGGATATTTATTCTCCGTTACTTTAGACGACGAATAATCATTATTAGATGAGAATTTTATTGTTCTATTTGTGGCCTCTTATGTTTTTATGTTATCAGGGGGGGAAGATATGGAATCAAGTTGTTTAGTTAACATTTGTTTCAAGGGAGACATAGTTTCCTGCCGTGTCACACATGAAAGTACCATGGATTTTTTAAAGAATAAAGTGTGCGATCGATGGAGTTCTTTGGATCCACTTTCCTTCCGTTTCAGGTTTTTGCACTCTGATGGGACTGAACTGTATGTTGAAAGTGATTTTTGGCTTCGCTCATTGGTTGGTGGTTTTAACGGTACTCATGATGTGAGTTTTGATCTATATGTGGAGCAAATACACTCTCCATGTTCTTCATCAACATCTTTTCCTTGTCAAAGCTTTCACATGAGACCTTCGTCTTCCTCTTCTAGTTCTTTGAGTAGATGTTCTCCTACTGTAAAGGACAAACGAGTAGTACAATTTTATGAGGGCTCAACTGAGACAGTGAAGAAGAGGAAATCGGATATGTGGCCTGGATCAATTACTGGTGTTGGTCAGATTTTTCTAAATGGTGTTGAAGAAGTTAGGAATGCTGTTAGAAAGGTTTGTTTTGAATCTCGTCATCCATTCCACATTTTAAAATCTGAGCCGGGGAGGTATACTGTTTGTTGCAAGAATTACAAGACACATGCTTGTTTGTGGAGCTTCCATGCTATATCTATTTCGAAAGATAATCAAATTTTTGAGGTGAGGAGGTATGTGGGAGAACATAATTGTGGAGCTGGCTATATGGATAAAGGTAATCTGGTTGTTCCAGCAAAGTTTGTGAAAAGTTTGGTTAGTGACATTGTTCGGATGCATCCTAAAAAGTCCGCAAAATCTGTTGTCGATGATTTCAAGGTCGACTACGGCTTATCTGTTACATATGGACAGGCATACCACGGAATTAGGCTGGTGCACCAGGAAATGTACGGAGATGATGTTAGATCTTACAGTGACTTGTGTTGGTATGTGAACAAGGTAAAGGAAACCAATAATGGTTCCGTTATCGACTTCCAGAAAGATGATTCATCAATGAGGTTTGAGCGGCTTTTTCTTTCATATGGGGCTTGCGTAGAAGGCTTTCAATATTGTCGTCCGATGCTATATTTGGATGCCATTTTCCTTACAGGGAGGTTTAGAGGTTGTTTGATGTCTGCTACAGCGAAGAATGGTAACCAACAGTTCTACCCTATTGCATACGGTATAGTATCAGGCGAAGATGGCGACAATTGGGAATGGTTCCTTAGAAATCTAAAGAATGTTGTTGGATGTAGTAGGCGTATTGTTTTTCTTTCGGATCAAGGCACCGGTCTAGTTTCTGAAGTCCCTAAAGTGTTTCCTAATGATTATCATAGCTATTGCTATTATCACATGAAGAATAACATACCGCTGAAAGAGAAAGGAAATGAAAGAGTGTATCCGCATGTACTTGAAGCTTGGAGGCAAGCAGTATATGCTCTAACTCCAAGTGTGTTAATGAGACAGATATATGCACATTTTCTATGCATTTTCCCTTAATTTAACAAGGAAAATGACCATTCTCCGCGTCAGTAAGACGGAGAATAGTCATTCTCCGTGTGTTTTAAAACGGAGAATGGCCATTCTCCGTCCTGCATATAACGGAGAATGTCATTCTCCGTTAGCTTTTGGACGGAGAATGACCATTCTCCGTCTTGCATAGAACGGAGAATATCATTCTCCGTTAGCTTTTGAACGGAGAATGACTATTATCTTTATGAGAATGCACTTATTTTTTCATAATTTTGTGAATTGACCTGATTCTTTATTACTTATTTGTTTTTCTGTATAAAGGTGGGTATAGACAAGCAATCAAGAAGATTTATGATATGAATTGTGGTTATGTTGTGAATTGGATGAATAAACAAAAACCTGAACACTGGTCAAACTCATTCTTCCCGGGATGTAGATACGGTGAGGTTGCTTCTAGTTGTGCAGAGTCATTCAATGCATGGATAAAGGCTGAGAAGAAATTGCCTATATCAGCAATTGTAAATGTCATCCGTGTGAAGATGATGAAGATGATTTCGGATCGCCACAAGGATGCAATTGGTTTGAATAGCAAATTGACTCCATACGCTGAGGATATGCTGAAGCAGCTTACAGATGATGGCATGTGTTATAGGGTATATCGGTCCGGTGATTTCGAATTTGAGGTGATCGCAGATACTTCCTCCCATATGGTGAATCTTCTTGATTGTCATTGTAGTTGTCGTAGATGGAAGGTATATGGATTCCCATGCAGCCATGCAATACAATGCATCAGAGTTGGTTCAGATAAATCTGTTTATGACTTTGTGGAGCAGTATTGGACATCAGATTATTACCAGAAGTTATATTCATGTGCCATTCGTCCAGTTCCAGATTGCGAAAAACAGTTTGAAAATAATCCCACTGATGTTGTTCTACCCCCTGTTCCGAAACGGGGTCCTGGACGACCAAAAGCGGACCGTTACAAGAGCAAATATGAGAACAAGGGAAAAGAGAAGAGAAAGATAAGGTGCCAGAATTGTTTTGAATTATGCAATCACAATCGGAGCACTTGTCCTCTGCCTCCACGTGCTGCTACGGTGGTCCAGGGGGCAGCGCCCCCTCGTTAATACATACACATATATTCCTTCTTTTATATAACTGGAAATTGTTTTTTGAATACATATCTTACATTTTTTGATATCAATGATAATAGTTTGAATTCTGCATATCAGCATAAGAACTTATTCTCCTTTATACTCTCTGACTTTATAATGTATTGAATGACCATTCTCCGTGTGTTTTAACACGGAGAATAATCATTCTCCGTTTTAGATACACGGAGAATGGCCATTTATAAGTCAAAAATAGAAGGAGAAAAATCATTCTCCGCGTGTTTTAAAACGGAGAATGCCATTCTCCGCGTCAGTAAGACGGAGAATGCCATTCTCCGCGTCAGTAAGACGGAGAATGCTCATTCTCTAGGTCAAAATACAAGCAGAATGGCATTCTCCGTCTCTTTTGACTCGGAGAATGCCATTCTCCGTCTATTTGGACACGAAGAATGGCATTCTCCGCGTCCCTAAGACGGATAATGTTGCTTTCTAGGTCAAAAATACAAAGAATAATCATTCTCCGCGTGTTTTAAAACGGAGAATGCTCATTCTCTAGGTCAAAATACAAGCAGAATGGCATTCTCCGTCTCTTTTGACCCGGAGAATGCCATTCTCCGTCTCATACGAAACGGAGAATGGCATTCTCCGCGTCCCTAAGACGGACAATGTTACTTTCTAGGTCAAAAATACAAAGAATAACCATTCTCCGCGTGTTTTAAAACGGAGAATGCCATTCTCCGCGTCAGTAAGACGGAGAATGCTCATTCTCTAGGTCAAAATACAAGCAGAATGGCATTCTCCGTCTCTATTGACCCGGAGAATGCCATTCTCTGTCTATTTGGACACGGAGAATAGCATTCTCCGCGTCCCTAAGACGGATAATGTTACTTTCTAGGTCAAAAATACAAAGAATAATCATTCTCCACGTGTTTTAAAACGGAGAATGCCATTCTCCGCGTCAGTAAGACGGAGAATGCTCATTCTACATGTCAAAATACAAGGAGAATGGCATTCTCCGTCTATTTTGACCCGGAGAATGACATTCTCCGTCTATTTTGACACGGAGAATGGCATTCTCCGCGTCCCTAAGACGGATAATGTTCCTTTCTAGGTCAAAAATACAAAGAATAATCATTCTCCGCGTGTTTTAAAACAGAGAATGCCATTCTCCGCGTTAGTAAGACGGAGAATGCTCATTCACTAGATCAAAATACAAGGAGAATGGCATTCTCCGTCTATTTTGACCCGGAGAATGACATTCTCCGTCTATTTTGACACGGAGAATGACCATTTCTAAGTTCCAAATGCACACATTATAGGTTTGTATTAACACAGATAATGACATTATAGGTTTGAATCAAAGAACAGAACTTTAACAAAACAGATTTACATATATAGAACAATGTAAATTAGTCGAAAAATTGAATTTCATTACAAAGGAAAACAAATACATTACAAAAGAAACCTGACAAACAGAATATATACAATGAATTTGTTAGCCAATTTACATTGTCATTTTCTTTTATTGTACAAAAAGAACTGCACATTCACTCATAAGCAAAGCCTTAGCCAAATTTAGCCTTCTCTTTACAATAGTATTATGAACTATTTTGTTTGTTTTCTTCTGTAAATCAAATGGAGCTCTGGACAACTTTTCAATATAATATGAAACATACAGCAGGCAGCTCGGTGATAGTTGCTGTGGGCATTCTTTGCAAACCTTGAGCTCTGTTGTTTCGTATTCCTGGATTGCTGGGCTTTTATTCCTCATCAATGCAATCTTCTTCATTACAATTGGCTCGATTTTATTCTTCATGTATGTTGCATCCTGGATTCCCTTAGCGCCTGTGTTTTTTCGCAATGAGTTGTAGTACGTCCAAACATAGGAGCTGAAGTTGAATGCCAGCAGCGTATAGTGTTTATTCTCCTCGCGGAAGAGTGGCACGAATAGCCATTCAATGTCATCTTCCAGCTCCATTATAAAATCTTCTATATCAACTTTGAAATTGTACAATGCTCCAGGTGTTGGATTTTTTTCATCGACATACTGGGCAATACTCTGTTTTCCAGAAGAAAAAAAAAACAAAAAATAATATCATGAGTTAGTTTTTTACAACACTATTAGTAGCTGTACACATTAATATTTATTTTTCAGTTTCGATTCTTACCAATGAATGGGGCATCATGATTGCAAACTATTTACATTGTGCACCCTGCGAGCTTGACTGCATGTTCTGCCTTAATTCGGCTTGAACTTCGTTCATAAGCTTTATTAGGTAGTTCATAACACCGGCTTCTATATCCGCCTCATTTATTATGTCTTGAAAATCTTTAGCACTTAACAACATGCTGACATCATTGTTTCTTCTTCTTATTTTACATTCTTCTGGAGCACTTGGAAAGTACATGTATACATAATCACTGCACATAAATTTAGTTTCGACTATGATAATAATATAGGCTAATGATAAAATTGCATAAAAAATAACTCCAATAGAGAATGATCATTCTCCGTTATGAAATGGACGGAGAATGTCATTCTCCGTTATGAACTGGACGGAGAATGTCATTCTCCGTTTTAAATGGGACGAAGAATGATCATTCTCCATTTTAAAATAGACGGAGAATGGCATTCTCCCTTTATTTTGACCCAGAGAATGACATTCTCCGTCTCAATAAGGCGGAGAATGCTCATTCTCTAGGTCAAAATACAAGGAGAATGCCATTCTCCGTGTCGAAATAGACAGAGAATGTCATTCTCCGTGTCAGTGAGACGGAGAATGTTTATTTCTCTAGGTTAATGCAGTAAGAAAGGTCATTCTCCGTCTATTTTATAACGGAGAATGACATTCTCCGTCTCATATTAGGCGGAGAATGATCTTCCTTTAGGTCAAAAACACAGAAAATGCCATTCTCCGTATGTTTAAACACCATTCTCCGTCTCAAAATAGACGGAGAATGGCCATTTCTAGTTCAAATGACACAGAAAGGCCATCCTCCGTGTATTTTATAG
Organism: Iris pallida; assembly: GCA_029216955.1. Taxonomy (NCBI): domain Eukaryota; kingdom Viridiplantae; phylum Streptophyta; class Magnoliopsida; order Asparagales; family Iridaceae; genus Iris; species Iris pallida. The sequence continues at coordinate 8,103,711 of JANAVB010028398.1, forward strand.
ACGGAGAATGATCATTTTCATTTGCCGCGTCAATATAAACGGAGAATGATCATTCTCCGTTATAAATTGGACGGAGAATGTCATTCTCCGTTTTAAATGAGACGGAGAATGATCATTCTCCCTTGTGAATTGTACAGAAATTGGTTCAAGTTTAGAATACTTACGTTGGAGACATCCTTCTTGTGTATACGATGCTCTTGTATACTTGCTTCAGTTCATCGTCTGCAACGTTCCAAAGTCTGAGCTTCGGACATTGCATCAGCATTTTCCCATCTTTAACAAGCTTTGCTGTTTGAGGAGATTCTTCCTCAAGTTCTTCAGGAGCTGATATCTCCTTTTTATTGTCGACCTTCTCGGGGCTGGAAGGAGCTTTTTTTTTCCCAGCAGGATCTACTGTCTTTCTGGGATAGGAAGGAGCTTCTCTTTTTCGACCAGGACCTGCCTTCTTACTTGTTGTAGCATCGGATGTTTTCTTCTTTTGCAATGTAGTAAAATCATCCTCATCTGCAGCAGGTACATTTGATCTTGTGTAATGCTTCTGGGGAACTGCTTGAGTATCCCCTCTTTCCATTGCTCTAGCCATTGCTTCAAGGTTAACGATTGTATCGTTCTTATTCTTGACTTCGTCATTCAACGAGACAACTTCCTCTAGAAGTCTGTTATTATCATTAGTTAGCTTTTCATTCTCTTTTTTCAGATCCTCTGTCATTTTCACTGATATAAAAACAAACAACAACAAGAGGTATGATGTCAATATTATATAATCTTCTTTTTAAAAACAATGTCATTCTCCGTGTCAATTTTGACGGAGAATGACATTCTCCGTGTCAAAATAGACGGAGAATGTCATTCTCCGTTTCCAAATAGACGGAGAATGACATTCTCCGTGTCAATTTAGATGGAGAATGACATTCTCCGTCTAATATTAGACGGAGAATGTCATTCTCCGTGTCAAAACATACGGAGAATGGTCATTTCTATGTCAAAATACAGAAAATGCCATTCTCCGTGTCAAAATACTAGCGGAGAATGTCATTCTCCGTGTCAAAATAGACAGAGAATGTCATTCTAAGTGTGTTTTAATACGGAGAATGACATTCTCCGTCTATTTTATAACGGAGAATGGTCATTCTCCTTGTTAGATACATGTAATTACAGATTAAAATAGACAAAAAATATAAAATCTTACCTTTTAGAAGTAGCTCCTCAATATGTTGACGAAGCTTCTCATTATCAGCAGTAAGCTCAGACTTCTGCTTTCTCAGGGAGTCTAGTTACGACCCCTGTGCCTCCAGTTCTTCAACTTGCTTAAGGAGTTTCTTATTATCATCAATAAGGAGCGATTTCTCATTCCTTAAAGAGTCTAACTCCTTCTCCAAGCCATCAGCAATGAGCCCCACAGCACGTTGTTGGGCTACATCTGCCGCTAGTTGCTGGGCTCTTTCCTGGAGTTGCTCATTCTCAGCGATAAGCTGAGATTTCTCCTACAAGACACACAACATATCTACATTGTCAGCTGTAGAGGGTGCTGGTGCTTGAGCTTCAGCTTGTGGTTCTTCTTCATCAACAGAATTATCTCCACCTTCTATATATTGCTGCTCTGCTGGGACTTCTTCAAGTTCATCAACATTCAATGCAACAAGATCATTGAATATCAAATCCGAATCCATTTTAGCACCTTGATATTCATTTTTTAGGAATATCGAGATTTTATTCCCATCCCATGTGCAGAATCTCGGAGATGCGACTGTTGGTTTGCACTTCCTCTCTACCAGTCGACTGTGCTCTGCAAACCAATACAAGAAGTATATCGTACAACCTTCAATCTTCTTGTACGATATATCAACATCACCATCTTCAGATTTTGTGACAGCCCTCTTTATGCTGTCCATGACGTACCCCAGTATAATCCGAGGCCAACAGATGCTTTTTATAACATCTGTGCTCTCCACCAGAGCGAAGAACTTGTATGGCAAGTTCGACCCCCCCATTCTGGTGAAGAATGCTGTTTGGCACAAGTTGAATACTATTAACTTGGCCACCTCATCGGGACTTGCATTTTCGCCCTCCAGCAGCTCTAATATCCTTTTCCTAACTTCTGCGTTTGAGACTTCAGCAATTTTGCCCTTGGAATTTTTCAGCAATCTTGTGAAGTGTTTTGTACACATGCTGAATGAGTCTGCTGGTGGGGGGGTCTTCTGCTTCTCAGTGATGATATTCAAATACTTCTCATCAACTTCAGTGTCATCATTCATTGGCAGACCGAAAATGGTTGCCATCTCATCAGCAGTTGGTGCTACTTTGACACTGCTGCTCAATTGGAAATATCCAATTCCATCTTCTTCCAAATAAGTCCCCATCAACTTCTCCAGACCTTGGGTGACTTTAAATAGTTCTGATTTTTTCAACTTAGTTCTGTAGAATACATCTACGAAGTTGTAGAATCCTACATTCTTCAAGCTTTCGACAACTGCTTCAGACAAATGGCGAAACTTTTCCTTCACCTCATCCATGAGAGAGAGTACTGGGGTGAATGTTGCACGAAAAAGTCTTTCTTCTCTGTTCCTGACAGTTTTTTTTCCCTAAAAACAACAACAATTAGGTTTACGTCAACATTCTTCTTTATTATAATAAAGAGAAAGCCATTCTCCGTCTAATATTAGACGAAGAATGTCATTCTCCGTGTCAAAATAGACGGAGAATGAGCATTCTCCGTTTTGTATTCAAACGGAGAAAGCCATTCTCCGTGTCAAAATAGACGAAGAATATCATTCTCCGTCTATTTTGACACGGAGAATGGCATTCTCCGTTTTGTATTAACACGGGGAATGGCATTCTCCGCGTGTTTTAAAACGGAGAATGCCATTCTCCGCGTTAGCAAGACGGAGAATGCTCATTCTCCGCTTCAGAAAGACGGAGAATGCTCATTCTCTAGGTCAAAATACAAGGAGAATGACATTCTCCCTTTATTTTGTCCCGGAGAATGAGCATTCTCCGTCTCAGTAAGGAGGAGAATGCCATTCTCCGTCTCATATTAGGCGGAGAATGCTCGTTCTTTAGATCAAAATAAAGGGAGAATGTCATTCTCCGTTTTAAAATAGACGGAGAATGTCATTCTCCGTCTCAAAATGACATTCTCCGTTTTGTTTTAACACGGGGAATGGCATTCTCCCTTTATTTTGACCCAGAGAATGACATTCTCCGTCTCAATAAGGCGGAGAATGCTCATTCTCTAGGTCAAATTACAAGGAGAATGCCATTCTCCGCGTGTTTTAATACGGAGAATGCCATTCTCCGTCTCATATTAGGCGGAGAATCCTCGTTCTTTAGATCAAAATAAAGAGAGAATGTCATTCTCCGTCTCAAAATAGACGGAGAATGTCATTCTCCGTTTTGTTTTAACACGGGGAATGGCATTCTCCCTTTATTTTGATCCAGAGAATGACATTCTCCGTCTCAATAAGGCGGAGAATGCTCATTCTCTAGGTCAAATTACAAGGAGAATGCCATTCTCCGCGTGTTTTAATACGGAGAATGCCATTCTCCGTCTCATATTAGGCGGAGAATGCTCGTTCTTTAGATCAAAATAAAGAGAGAATGCCATTCTCCGTCTCAAAATAGACGGAGAATGTCATTCTCCGTTTTGTTTTAACACGGGGAATGGCATTCTCCCTTTATTTTGACCCAGAGAATGACATTCTCCGTCTCAATAAGGCGGAGAATGCTCATTCTCTAGGTCAAATTACAAGGAGAATGTCATTCTCCGCGTGTTTTAATACGGAGAATGCCATTCTCCGTCTCATATTAGGCGGAGAATGCTCGTTCTTTAGATCAAAATAAAGAGAGAATGCCATTCTCCGTCTCAAAATAGACGGAGAATGTCATTCTCCGTTTTGTTTTAACACGGGAAATGGTATTCTCCCTTTATTTTGATCCAGAGAATGGCATTCTCCGTCTCAATAAGGCGGAGAATGCTCATTCTCTAGGTCAAATTACAAGGAGAATGTCATTCTCCGTGTCGAAATAGACAGAGAACGTCATTCTCCGTTATAAAATAGACGGAGAATGGCATTCTCCGTGTCAGTGAGACGGAGAATGTTCATTTCTCTAGTTTAATGCAAGAAGAAAGGTCATTCTCCGTCTATTTTACAGACGGAGAATGTCATTCTCCGTCTCATCTTAGGCGGAGAATGCTCGTTCTTTAGGTCAAAAACACAGAAAATGCCATTCTCCGTGTGTTTAAACACGGAGAATGCCATTCTCCGTCTCAAAATAGACGGAGAATGGCCAGTTCTAGTTCAAATGACACAGAAAGGGCATCCTCCGTGTATTTTATAGACGGAGAATGATCATTTTCATTTGCCGTGTCAATATAAACGGAGAATGAACAAGACTCAAAGTTTTACCTTTTTTCTTCCCTTCTTCTTGATCTTCTTCTTCTCCCCCTGCTACTGCTTCTTGTTGTTCTTGATCTTGTTCTTGTTGTTCTCCGTGTTCTTGTTCTTCTACTGCTTCTTGCACTTCTTTTTCTTTTGGAGCATTTCGTCTACGAGCAACCTTCTTAACTTTCTTCCCTCCTTTCTGTTGTTTTCCAACTACTTCTTCTCCTTCTTCTCTAACTTGGTCTACTTCCATTGCTGATGATTGCGACATTGTGATGGAGATTCGCTGGCGATTTCTTGTAAGAAATTTCTAAGATTTTTGGAGGAGATGACCTAAAATCGCAACCGAACAGAGTATGGAAGAGGAGGGAGTGATAGAGACACTTTTTTGAAGAGTCTGGAATCGAACCGTTTTTCATAAAACTTGCTGGGTTTGTTGATATTCTTAATAAATTAGAAGGGCAAAAGGGTCATGCCGTGCCTTTTTTTTAATTTTTAAGTTAATGCTGGGCACGCGATGAAAGTTTATTTTGGGGTGGGTTTTTCATAAAACTTTTTAAATTTTTGGGCATTTCGTAAATTTTCCCTTCTAGAAATTATCCCAACAAATTTGAAGAGGGAGACTCCTACTACGTCCTTCTTTGTTGACGAGTTCTCTATGGACTCCACATAAATTTGACGATTTTGATCATTGACTTACTCCGATAGTGACCAACATAATCTACGGGCGTGTATAATGTGTCTAACATAATCATGGGCGGGCTCTGCTCTCTCTACTTGTCAGTCAAACTTATACCGAGTCGTTCCTCATATGTGCCTGCCTATATATAAAATATGGTTCCCTCTAACATTCATCACTCACCCACAGCTCTTTCTAACGACCAAACTTACTAATCAATAATCAAGATATATGGCATCGAAGACCGTCGAGAGCCACCGGGCGGGCGCCGAGGTCTGCCACGGAGACGCTGAGTGCAGGAAGAAGTCCGTCGAGCTCCTCGGAGAGCTCGGCCTCCCGAGGAACCTCTTCCCTCTGGTGGACATCCAGGAGTTCGGATACAACAAGACGACGGGCTTCATGTGGCTGGTCCAGAAGAAGAGCACCACCTACACCTTCGAGAAGATCAAGCGCAAGGTGTCCTACGCCACGGAGGTGAGCGCGTTCGTGGGGCCTCGGTCCATAAAGAAGCTGAGCGGAGTGAAGACGAGGGAGCTCCTCCTATGGCTGACTGTCTCCGAGATGTTCTTCGCCGACAGTACCACCAAAGAACTCACCTTCAAGACCCCCACCGGAATCTCCGACAGCTGCGAGGCCTCCATCTTCGACCTCGAATGAACAGGTCGATCAGTGGATATAAATATGATGCATATATGTTTTCGCATTTAGTTTCTTATGAATGGAAGTTTACTTTTGTAAGTTCCGCATTCATGTAATAAACTTTTCATTGCAATCGGTGGAAGGAGAATTAATTTAACATCAAAAAGATGCTGCAAATAATGATTTTTCGGTTGATATAACTCTCTATCTAGAGCGAGCTTTAACCATTTTAGATGATCGATCTATCACGAAAGCAAATAAACAATTCTTCTTCTTCCCTGAGTAGCTAAAGCTGAAATGACGTCAAGGTTCACAAACATACCTTGAGTACTCAACACAAATAATGCTGACTTTTAGCCTTTTAGATGGACTTTAATTTGGTGATCATTAAATCATACCTTGAGTACTCAACACAAATATATATTTGTTTTGCCAAAAATTGTTGAATATAAATATTCTAGAATAATAATTTGTATTCTAGACCAATGTTGAAATGACGTCGAGTCTGAACTGCTAATCATGAAAAGTCACCCATGGATCATCATGTAGATAGGTCGCATGCTAGAATATCATTGTCGCAAACCTAACAAGTTTGGTGCAGGGATGAATAGTTGACCGTGGCTAAGAATCAATGTCCGTATAAATGATGTTTCATATTGCTTGTGTTCCTTGTCATAAACTGCTCTTAAGATAGAATCTGATTCAAATGTAATGTTTTGTCCTATTCATGAGAAAGAATAATATTCAGTGAAATGAGGATCTAGAAATATGATGCGCGTGCTATGTTAGAAAGAAATGATTATCGTGCATGAATTGTCCCTATTGCTTGAATGAATGAAAGATGAAATATGATTTCGATTATGTTTCAAAATGAATCAGAACCCTTGAATTGTATATGACATAAAATGAATGTAGGTAAAAGTAGAAAGACCGTCATTAAAAGCTATATTTTCTCACTAAATTACTCATTGATGGTTTTAGTGAGTGTTGCCTTTTTTTTCATTCACCAGTGTGTTTTCCAGTTTGCTAACCCCCCACCAGATTGTCTGTAGGTATTGGACATCCTGTTGGATGTTTCGAGGCGACGACAGACCCTCATCCTTGAGAGCCGGATATCAGACGCATGGTTGTTTATGTATAAAGAGATGTATTATATGGAACAAAGCGATTGTAATTCTTTCAGTTTCAAAAGTTGTAAGCGAAGCTGACATTTTGATTTGGCCGGTGAGAGCTCCACGTTGTGATTGATGCAATATTATCATAAAAAAAGAGATTTGTTCTTATCCTATTGTGTTCATTTGATTTTCTGTATTATAGTTCCACTGCATTATTGTTGATTCAATATGTTTTGTCATTGTGCAAGTTCATGTATTTTACAAGCGCAACTTAGGCATGTACGATATCACGTCCAGTGACGACTTTATGGTCCTCGAAAATTAGGACGTGATAGTTTTTAACCTATGTGGAGAACACCCCGGAACGAACGACATTCGAGTGTCGGTGAAACTCGCAAAGCTGAAGGTGTCGAAGCAGAGTTTATAAAATAGTACTTTGAGAATCTATACAGACCTAGCCGTGTTCCGTTCGAGTTCAGTCAATTTTAGACATAACTCTTTAGCATGGGATTACCATGTTCGGTCCTATTTAGATCGATATTAAGCAAAACTGTTCTGCTAGGTATGACATAATTCAGTCATCGATCGGGCTGAGATGAGTTTTGGATGTTTATTTGCACCATTGGATCAAATTTAATGGTTCAGATTTATTGCAATATTGAGGGGACTATAGATAGGATTTTTTTCTTACCCTAATCTATATGCAAGTTGGTGTTTTACAGTTTTTGGAGAGAGAAAGAGAGATTTGTGGCTATTTCTATAAGGCGAGATCGTTTTGGGTAATTCTTCGCATCATCTCTTGTTCTTTGGGAGTCTACAATTTATTTGCATATTTCAAGTAGTTGTGGTGATCCGTTTGGATCGATGAGAAGCCTGTAAGGAGTCGATGTACTTTCTTATTCCATTAGTGGAGGTTTTTCAGGATTAGATTCCGAACGTCCAATAATTTTTCCAGTAAGAATTTTCTGCGTCAATATCCTTGTGTTTGTGTTGTTTGCCTCTCGTATAATTTTGGCTACTTGGTTTCTGTATTTTATTTCGATTCTCCTACAGTCTCTTGGTATGGGTGCCAAAAACGGTTTATGTGTTTCGTTCCAACAATGAGTGTTAAAAAAATAAAAAAATGTCCGAGCTCTCTAGCCTAGTGGTATTAGAGCGGACATCCGGAGGGGCCGGCAAGGTTCGAGCCTCCCAATTGTGTGTGTGTGCGTGTGATTTCAAAAAAAAAAAAAAAATAAAAAAATGTCTCTCATGTTCACTAGCTCAGATCCATGGAATCTTGCTAATTACTTTTGAAAAATGTAACAAGAATGCATTCAGTCTGGCTAGCATGAGTGCATCCTAGCTACAAGGCTCCTTGAGAGAGGTCGTATATATATATTAACTCCTTTGTTGAAGCTTCTTTTATAAGACATATTATTCGTGTTTGTTGTGTTTTTTGACAAAAAAAAAAAATATTTGTCAAAGAAAACACAACAAACTTAAATTATGTCTTATAAAAAGATTCCATAGTTCTGAATTACTCTTCCATTAATTCTCTTTCTTCCCCCAATCCAAGCAACATGCATGTAAACTATGCTTGTTGAGTTAGGAGTTTGGAAGGACAGACTTTTGGTTGTTAAGTATTAATTATTTTTAATATGTGTGTTTAAAATATATGTTAACAAAACTTAATTATATATAATAAGCTCAGTCAAAACCAAGACAACGATTTGTTAATAAATAAACAACTACATGATTTATAAGGAGCTACCGACATGGACACTGCATTAAAGATGCATATGGCTTTCTTTGACTTACATTTTCTGACCGAGCCTTCCTACTATAGCTTAGTCCAATCCCGATTCATCACGCAGCTCTCTCTCTCTCTCTCTCATCCATCTCAAGAATAGATTAGAAGAATAGCATCCGTAGATTGATTCTATACAATAAAATAAAATAGTAAACAAATTTAAATATCGTACAAAAACTTCAAATATTATACTAATTTCTCCCTTGCGCCATTTTTACATGTGAAGACAGAGCGTTTCTCCGTCTTTCTTGACTGACTGGCTCTCACTATTGACTCCACAAAAAATTTGAAGTGATCATTAACAGCGTTGGTTCAATCATCAACGGGCAGGGACGGAACTAGGATTTTGTATTAGGATGGACTATATTAGGTTGGATTGGTCTGACTATAGATATATACATACTCATATAAAAAGTAAACACAAAAAAACAAAAAATGAGAATAAAAGACAAAAAAAATATCTAGGGGGGCTGAAGCCCACCCCATCCATAAGGTGGCTCCGTCCCAGTCTACGGATATAATATGCCATATAATACTTGGGTCAAAAATTTCTCTCCATCATTATCGTCTGTCTATATAGTGTTTCCAGTGGTTCACATGAATTTTTCTTTTTTACGAAAATATGTTTCATTTTATGTTTATATGGAATGGGCAAAGAAGCATACTTCATAAACTATGCTTAATTAGAGGCTGGACTTGATAGTATGCTTCACTGAAAAGCTGAGCTTGATATAATACTTTATTGTATAAAAATAGTACTATTTAATATAATTCTATATTATTATATTTGTAAAAAAAAATGGAGATGTTGCTTCCGAACCTTCTTATGATTGTGCCTCCAGTGGATTGTAATCATGGATCCGTTACTGTGTTTTCCTCTATCATCCCCAACATTCTTTTTCCAATTTCATAATTCCGAGAACTAAACGAGATCTTAGTAAATGTACACAGAAAGTTTCATGCTAACGGTCCCATTATCATTCTTTTTCTTTTTTTTCGCAAGAATTTTCTACATGAAAATCGTTGTGTTTGCGTTGTTTGGCTCTCATGTAATTTTGACTATTTTGTTTTGCGTTTTACTTCGATTCTTCTGCAGTTTTTTGGTTTGTGTGCCGAAAATGGTTTATTTTGCAAAAAGTGCCTAATTCTATGACGTTTTTTTCTCCAAAAAAAAAATTATGTTGAGAATCCGTGCGTGATCTGAACTGAATTTAGCCATAGACACGCACTACCAAAATAAGGCATTTTAGCGTCGCCAAAACGTTGCTAATATGTCAAAAAAATGTTGCTAAAAATTAGCGACGTTTTAAAATATTATACAAGTTACAATTGAACCTTAAATATTATTAAATAGTTTTAAAAATTATAATAAATGCTCTCTTATGCCATTCTTACATGTGAAGGTAGCACGTTTCTCCGTGTTTCTTGACTGGCTCTCACCATTGACTCCACAAAACTATTGAAAAAGTGATTATTGACTTACTGTTGGTTCAATCATATACGCATATAATATGCCATATAATCATGGGCGGGCAAATTAAGCTCTATACATTGTGTGAAACTTACTACTTGGTCAAAAAATGTCTCTCCATCATCTGTCTATATAATGTCAAAAAATGTCTCTCCATCATCAGCCCCAACATTCATTCATCACTCACTCAGCAACTCCCCCACCTCTTACTCTTACTCTTTCCATAACAACGTACCAAAGCTATACTAATCAAGACATATTATGGCATCGAAGACCGTCGAGAGCCACCGGGCGGGAGCCGAGGTCTGCCACGGAGATGCGGAGTGCAGGAAGAAGTCCGTCGAGCTCCTCGGAGAGCTCGGCCTCCCGAGGAACCTCTTCCCCGTGGTGGACATCCAGGAGTTCGGCTACAACAGGACGACGGGCTTCATGTGGCTGGTCCAGAAGAAGAGCACCACCTACACCTTCGAGAAGATCAAGCGCAAGGTGTCGTACGCCACGGAGGTGAGCGCGTTCGTGGGGCCTCGGTCGATAAAGAAGCTGAGCGGCGTGAAGACGAGGGAGCTCCTCCTATGGCTGACCGTCTCCGAGATGTTCTTCGCCGACCCTACCACCAAAGAACTCACCTTCAAGACCCCCACCGGAATCTCCGACAGCTGCGAAGCCTCCGTGTTCGACCTCCAATGAAGTGACCGATCAGTGGATTGCTGCTAGCTATCATTCTCTGCAATGCCAAATCTTTAGCTATCTATAAATATGAAGCATATATGTTTTCGCATAAATTAGTTCCTTATAAATGGAAGTTTACTTTTGTAGGTTCCGCATTCATCTAATAAACTTTTCATTGCAATGGATGGAAGGAGAATTTATTTAACTTCAAAGAAATGTTGCAGATAATGATTTTGCTTTATTTTCGGTTGATATAACTCTCTATCTTGAGCTTAACCTTTTTCAATGATCTACCACGTACGAAAGCAAAGAAACAATTCTTATTCCCTGTTAGATCCAATCCATGAGAAGCTAAAGCTGAAATGAAGTCGAGGTTCAATGATCTAGCCTTTTAGATGGACTTTAATTTGGTGATCATTAAATCACCAAAACCGAGAAGAGCCGGGTCGCAGACACACAGATTTTGACGTAAAAAATTCTTGCTGGAGGAACCAAAAGCCGATAGGAGTTCAACCTTAAAATGCCTCCACAATGGAATAAAAAAATACAATGACTCCTTACATGTTCATCACCGATCCAAATCGGATCACCAACAACTCCTTGGAAGATGTAAATAATTTACAGAGACACGAAGAACGAAGATTTGTACAGCTCGCCAATGTCCAAACTCAGTCCAAGATTTGCGTTTGCGAGCCTTACCGAGCCAAACAGTTCCGACTCCTAGAGACGGAACTCAGCCAGAACTCAGAGGGAGACCGAGTTCGGCCCAACCTCTGTCTTCCCTGTACATGGATGTTGTCCTCCTATTCCCAAGTTTCTCCGAACTCCGAATGGCACTCATCGTCACCCCGAGCCTAACCTCACCAACACACGGATGACATTCGTTGCACTCCCGTATATTCTCCGCATAAATTGGAAATCACACCCACTCCAACAGATAACAAGGCTGATCATAAATATTGAACTTTAATAAACGAAAATTTTTCTATAGAACATTGAACTTTAGGATAATTGGGCAGTGAGCACAAATTTTATAAAAAGAGAACTAAAACGTCAAAGTTTTTGGCGTTACTTTTGATTTTCAGAAAAATAGAATCAAGAAAGACACCAAAGCTTTTGGCGTTTACTTCGCAAAAAGTGTCGAATTCTATGACGCATTTTTTGTGCAAAAAATGACATTCTGTTGAGAACCGGTGCGTGATCCGAACCGGATTCGGCCAAAGACATGCACTACCAAAATAAGATATTTTAGTGACGGCTAAAAACGTAGCTAATATATGCCATAAAAAATGTTGCTAAAAATTTTGCGACATATTTAGCAACGTTTTCGTGTAGTCGCGAATTATGGTCACTAAATAAATATAAGTCGCTAATTGTCGCTACATCGGCGCTATCTAGCTGGATTTTTTTTCAGTATTAAATTGAAATTATATAATTCAATATGCACTCTTATATATTCAATGAATGATTGCCTCTTATATATTCAAATTCAAGTTGTAAAATGGTGGTGGAGGAGCCCCCTTGACGCCCAACAAGAGGACTCTGTTGAAGGCTGTAAGGTGGTGGAGCATACCATGGGGCCCTCCGTTGTCGGAGCCCTGGGCGTTGCAGACAACTCTCCCCCTCAGAGATATGGGCGTAGCTCCCAGGAAGCGGAGACCCAGCCGGAGTACTCCAAGGAATCACCCGCTGCTGTATGCATCCGCGAGCACAACAGATATAGCATCCCCGCTGCCGTCACTACTAAAATCTGCTCCATTAGCGACGTTCCTATAACGTCGCTAAATTGTGCACATTAGCGACGTTTAATTGAAACATCGCTAATAGTCGCTACTAGCGACGAAAATAGCGACACGACAACGACGTATATTAGTTACATGAGCTAGTCGTCGCGAAACGTCGCTAATAGCGACTAATTTAGCAACGTTAAAATGAACGTCGCTAAATTCTAATTAAATTCCCCCCAACGATTCATTTTCCCCCATTTTACTCTCTCACTCTCTCTCCTTTCCCCTTCCGGCACTCTCACTCTCTCTGGCGCTCTCACTCTCTCCGGCGACTCTCCTCCCTCTCCGGTACGTGACTCCCTCTCTCTCTCTCTCTATTTTGGTTGTTGGTGGTTGGGGGGTGTGGGTGGCTCGGGGGGAGGGGCAGGGGGGGTGCGGGTGGTTGGGGGTGAGTAATGGTCCGATGGGGGGGGTGAGGGGCAAGGGGGATGCGGGTGGTTGTATGGTGAGTGGGGGGTGACTTGGGGGTAGGGCAGGGGGGGTGAGGGCGGCTGGGGTGAGGAGGGGGGCTGGGGGGAGGGGAGGGTTAGGGTTCGGGTTAGGGGTGGGTTTGTGTGTGGGGGAGAGGGGCGGGCGGGGGGGGGGGGGGGTGAGGGCGGCTAGGGGCACTACAAAAAAAGTTGGCTTTTGGGACAACACTTTCAGGAACGCTAGTTTTAAACGTCCTAAAAAATTATTATTTAGGACTGCTATATTTTTTTGTAACAAAAAACAAATTTATTGGTGACAGATTGGAAGATAGACCTCTTATTTGGGACTATTAATATTTTCGTTCCAAATAAATTTTGAGACCGTCTCAAATAATCTCAGCGGGAATGACAATTATTTGGCGGTCTAAACCAAATTTTTTGAAAATATTTTTTCCCTTACTCCTAACCATTAGATCTCCAGAATGAATCCACACCATTCATGTCCCACTTTTTTCATTTTTCTATTCTTTCTTCCTCTTTTTCCTCTCATATTTGCCCAAATCTGGGCGCGTCGGAGAAGCCTCAACGCGGGCGCGGACCACCTCACCGAACCGGGCCACCGACCGCTTCTAGCATGTCGAGCCTCTACCGACCTGCACGGACGTCGCGCCAACGCCAAGCGTCGCCGGTTGGCCCCTGGTGCCTCCATCAATTTTTGCAGTCGCATCCGCCCCTTCAGGAACATCCGGGTTGGCCAGAGCCGCTTCGCCTTTGCGCCGATGTAAGCCTCCTCGCCGCCGGAGCTCTCTCCCCCTCCTCTTTTTTTTCTTCTTCCTCCTCCTCCCCTTCTGAAAAAAAACCCTAATTGGAAGTGGCGACTGAGATGGGGGCCGGGACTTGCACCAAGGAGACCGAAGTCGAGGCTAGGCTCCAAGCCATGAGAGGGACTGAATTTAGGCTTGAGTTCCAGGCCAAGACCGAGCTTGAAGCTCATAGGAGTCCAAGGGACTCGGAAGGTTTCGCCAAGGATTTGGGTGATGCCATTAAGTAAAGCATAGAAACAACTATCTTTCAATGCATTAGCAACCCATGATTTGAATCTCCACCCAAATCCTCTAATCTATGCTTCTTCATGAACTCTCAATGAACAGAATCAAAATCAATTAGAGATTACTTCTTGTGCCGCGAAAACATTGAAGGTTGATTGTTTGAAATCGACTAACATTTCAATCTTCCTGTCTCAATCTATTTGTTGACAATTTAGTGAGGATTCTATAAACTGAATTAATTGAGAAGACTAATTGGTCTAAATTCAAAGACTGCTTGCTTGATTTCCTCCTTAGAGAAAGGGTGCTCCGGATCACCAGGTCCACAGTCAATATGTGTTGTACAATCTGTTCCAATCACATAATAGGTTATGTTCTCAACTTTGTTAAATATATATTACTGAAATGATTATCAAACTGCATCACAAATGTCATAATGCTCTGTGTATTCCAGATTCTCATAAAAGATTGATGTAATCTTGTTGAACCTTCTTCTTCCAATAGCAACAAAATGGGAAACAAAAAAGTAGTGTTGTCATCTCCCTCTACTATCCATTGATCTCTATATGTGCCTCCAATAAGTTTCCCTTATTGGTTGTAAATTCGTAAATCTTTCCTGCAGTCATTCATCATCTGTTTGTAATTGATGTTAAATCTTCCTTCTTCCTCAATTACATCTAGGCTTGAGATTTGTTTCAGTGTATTAAGTTTTTTTTTCTCTATGATGTACCAAAGTATCTCCTGAACCAGTCCTTGCAATTCTTTCCGATATATATTTCAGTTTCTTGACAATGGTATGAGATGCATTTTTCCATTAGGACATTCTGGCCACCACACCGAAACTAAATATGTGAATGATTCTTCTTGTAACCAAAATTTCTTAAATCAAAAGAGAGACCTTTTAATAGTTGTCTCCCTAGTGAATTAAGCACAATAGGTCAATGGACCGAGATAACCATGGCAAGCCCCAAACACGAAGATAATGGAAATTAAGCCTCCTATTTGAAGAAACAAGAATCTGTCAAGCTTTTGTTGGACCATATGAAAGCTTCTACCCATCAATTGAACATCAAACTTTTTTGCTTTCTAATAAGTTTATTCATTGAAACTTTTTTAGTCCTTTGAATTTGGGGAAACATCTCTTTTCTCTTTTCTGAATCATATTCTGCAGTTACTATCTCTGTCCAGTACAAATTTGTCTTCCTAATCATATTCTGCAGTTAAGTTCATCATCATGCACCTACTATACTATTTCCAGATGTAGAAGTAAAAGATTGGCCAGTCTATACAATTGCTATGTAATTTTCCGCAAAAAAGGAAGATACTTATATAGTACATTGGTCTGATGTTTGATATATGCATGTTAACATTTATCTATTGTTGGATGGGCTTTTCAATTTTTGTTGAAGCAGCTTGTTACCATAGAGTTGATTGAGTAGACAAGTCTTTGGGAGATGTTTAAGGACGCGTTTAGAAGGCAGCAAATGGTCTGAAACAAAGAATCAGTGAACATGTAAAGTAAGTCTCTCTTTATATTTCTTATATTTTTAGCTTGTAAGCTATGATTGGCATCAGTGTGTCACTTTTCCATAATATCTTGGTAGTGTCCAATTATTATTCAATGATTACCTTAAAGAGGGTTGCTGATTTATTGTGCCTCAGTCAACATGTGTGCTTTTATCCTTTCTCTAATTGATGTGCCTTTTTATTTTCAAGACGTTTATAGGTTTCCTAACTTCTACTTTCTCTCTCACTTTTTTATATTATGGGGTTGGTATTATAGTTTCTCAATTAACGTTGTGGGCATGTCTCTGCTTTCAAGATTTCTTATTATGGGGTTGGTATTATAGTTTCTCAAGACAACTATGAGTGATAGGATATCAGTTAATTGGAGCTGCTAGAACTACGAAACAAAGGGAAACAAAGGAAGAAAAGGGAAACAAAGGGAGCCTAGGAATTTTGAAATAGAGTTCAACCAATATGCTGCCAGTTGGAGAAAACACTGCTAGTGAATGCTGTTGGTATATTGTACATTGTGGAATGCAAGGGATATAATCTTCATAGAAGAATCTTAGAGAGTGGAAGTATTTGTAGAATTGTCATAGAAGATTAATGCCAAAGAAAATGCAATTTGAATAACAAAGCCTAAGCTGCAAGTTGTCTTTCCTTTTTACAAGAGGCTCACATCCTTAAACAATAACCTCTATTGATGCTCCTATATAGATATTCTCATGTTATGTGCGTGTCCATGTTTGAAACCAAGAAAAAACCCACAATAAACATGAAATATGTTCAACTGAATAGCAGATGGGTCTCGGTCAAGCATTCGGGATGGTGGTTCCAACTACCAGCTAGTGTTTCTCCTTGCTCTGCATTTTCCTTGTGCTTTATGCTTCATATTTGGGTTTTGCCAACATGATTACCAGCTTTGTACTTCTTGTATGAATTAATTGGCTCTTTTTATTATTAGGGTAGAACTTTAGTTAAGTATCCATATTATGAGTTGGCAGAGTTGTAGTAGTTGCAAATCATGTTACACGAGATTCCTTGTGTATGTAGGGATGCTCATCAGTTTGATAACTGTAACTTGTATGAAGTATATTGTAACTGGTATGAAGTATATTTTTTGCCTTCTTGGTATTCAATTAAAATAAGTAGGGAAGAATTATGACTTATGAGGTGCTAGCTAGCTTCCCTGCTCCACCAGTCCTAGGGACACCAGTTGGGCCACCTGCATATCATAAGCTTCTTGTGTTGGATATTATTCGTTTGCAAAGGGAACAAGGTTGCATTAAAATAGCTTATCGTCTTAGAGTCACTAGAATGCTGAATTATGAACATTGGGTTATGATGGCACTTGTCGACACCCCATTGCTTCTATAGCATATGTAAAATTCTTTATTGCAATTTCCCTTGTGCTTTATGCTTCATATTTGGGTTTTGCCAAGTTGCTTTGGTTGTTCTGTATAGATTCTATGGATTCTTTATTGAAATTTTGGCAAAAGAAGTCTACTTGACTTGTTACTTTGCCATATTTTTCTACATTTCTTCTTGCTGACACCCCCTTATTTTTTTGTTAGCTTCCACAGGTTGAATGTCCTCCTCCCTCTGTAGGACAAGAGGTTTCTTAGAATGGAAACAATTATCTTTTTTTTTCTGGAACTGAATCCATTTATGCATAATGAGAGCAATTCATAGTAGCTTACGGTTCTTGTATAAGGTCAAGATTCTTCATTTATTTCAGGAATATCTTATGTGTTGTTGATTGGTGTCCCATATGGATATACCTTAAGTAAGCCAAAGATTCTACGGGCCTGCAAGTTTTGACTTCTTTCAGGAGCATCACATTAAAGAATATATCAATCTTTATATACTTTGCAGTTCAAGTTCAACCAGTTTCTTTGATGCAGAGCTATTAGTTCTTGTAAAACTAACTATAATTTTCATTTTCGTAAGGCATAAATCATCTTGGCTGAAGTTGGATAAATTTGCTTTCTTCTAGGCATGAATAGCATTTAAGTTACCACCTCTTGTTCAAATTATATATGTACTAAAGCATTGTTTGCATTGTTTGTTAATAGGTGTATCCAATATGCACCAGAACTTGTGTTTGTATCACCATCATGAAGTGACACCTGTAATTCATGCCAACGCTCTCATTTTTCAAAGCCTTCACTGAATGATTAGCCGACTCTCAGAGAAGTAAATATCATGCAAAACCCTATTACATCCAAATTAGTAAGTGAAATTTTACCTATGTATTTTTTTTAATTGTCTATTTTTTACTCATTGTTCTTGAAGTGATATATGATGTGATTGTATATTCTATTTCTCCATGTTATTTTTAAACTGGTGGCTTATATTTCTCTTTGTTGTCAAATTGTCATATAGGTATTAGGTTTGGGGAATGGAGAGATCACTTGACACTCCAGGCAGCAGCTGACCGGGTAATATTGTATTTCAGTTTAAAATTGGGTTTTTGTATTTGGTGCCAAGAAGCTGAAATTTATATTACTGCCTAGTGGTTGGCTTTAAATTTCAATAAATTCTTCGTTTTTGTTGGTTTAGTCATCTGGATATTTCTCCAGGATCTGGGTTTTATTTCTTTCATGTAAAAAACTGACTTTCTTATTGACTTGTTGTGGACTACTAGCCTCTCTTTTTTTTCCTTTTGAAATCAGTATGAAATTTCACCATTTTATTAGTTGTTTTGCTTTAAATTTTTTCATTTATGTTGGTTTTATTTTCTTTTGCTAAAAATAATTATGTGACTGATTAGAATTTAGATGTAGATCACTAGCCTTTACCTCCGGATAACATAAAGTTTATACTTTTTTGTTCTCCAAATTTTTGAAGTGCATTCTCAAGATATGGTGTTAAAATTTCCATATTTATTACTATTTTCTTCCTGTAGATACTATCGGCTTGTTCTATGTGTAATAAATAATTTGGCTTTGCGAAGGTAATATTTGCTTTGTCTTATAAATAAATTCTGGACATTTATTTTCTCTTATTTTTCTTTATTTAAGTTTTTGGGATTTATATCAAATTCTGAAATTCTAGTTCATTACTTATTTCTTCTTTAGGGAAGCTCTATGTAAGTTTTACTATTTAGATTAAATTCTGATATTCCAGTTTTGTACTTATTTATTCTTTAGGGAAGTTTTACTATTTATATAGGATGACATCGAAATCATGTCTTGGTGAAATGGAAACATTCTATTATCAAGTGTTCTTTGATTCTTCCTGTTTGTTCAACTGTAGAAATAATTTGTTTATAGACTTGAAGAAAAAGCAACTTATTTCTCATGAAAAATTTGTTTATAGACTTGAAGAAAAAGCAACTTATTTCTCATGAATAATTTTATATACATATTGCATCTATTTGTTGATGCCCTGAGTCTTTTTTTAATTAATTACTTTTCTTTTTGAGACAATGTTGATTATTTATTCTCTTTAGACTTGTAGAAAAAGAAAAACCAGATGGCTTATTGGCAAAGCAATTAAGGTGAGGCAATTTAATTTGAATAGCTTGTTTATTGTCCCATCTTTTACCTTCAAATATTATCCCTTAACAATCTATCTCCTCCATCAGTCAGTCATGTATGGTGTGTCTAGAACCTAGTGTTATATGTCTATAACTTTAGTCCAAAAACTACAAATGTTGGCAGATTATTGACAGTTCTGATACTATATTGGCAAAAATTAATTATGAATTGCTGAAAATTGATTTTTAGGCACACACAATAGCTAAATATGTTAGACAATGATATGTGCATGTGGCCATCTTCTTATTGCTTCATTAGTTTAAATATTGATAACATGAAAATTGAGTATTCACTGAAAGTTATCCATGTGTTTTACATATTGGCACCCTAACAAATTTTTGATTGTTTTCGTGTCATTCGTTTTTAATACTATTTGTACTTACTCCAGTCTTCCCGAGCAAATATTATCATTGCTTTGCCCATGTGTTTATATATTTGGCAAGACTAATAGTAAGAGATCGACCCAAATCTTTCTCCATCGTGTGTAATCTTATTGTGTCCTCTGTGTTTTTATGAGTGTTCAAAATCTTTTACTATATATTTCTGTGGAGAAAAACTATATGTTTCAACGCAGATTAGTGGTCTGGTCTGCTAGTTCTTTCATTGTTTCTCGGTCTTGTGTAGGTGTCATCCTAAAGAAAGCGAGAAAAATAGGGAAATGAAGGCATGGAAGTTTTTTTTTACAAGAGGATGTCTTATAGACACTCTTGTTGTATTCTCAGATGACATTGTTCAGATTGCTGTAAAGGTAGTTTGGGGACTTATGGTTATATAGTCTTCTCGAATTATTTTTCTATTTCTAATAATCTTAGTGTATCAATTCCAGGATATTTTACTTCTAGAGAAATCTTGATGGTGATGGTACTAAGGTTGCCACCAGAAAAATTGAGTCTCATGCTTGTATTTTGGATTCAGAAAGAGATATAAAGCCATTGGGGTTTGGCATTAAGGCCATCCTTTTGCTGCATAGTCCTCAACAAGGTTTGTGCTTCTTTTTTCATTAGTTTCTATTCTTACTCTTGCTAAGTAGTACTCTCAAGAAAGTATAAATTTTTGTTGGAAAAGGATAATTTGAGACATGAACTGGAGATAGACGCCCCCCCCACCAATTCTCCCTATGGTGCTATTGATGGGAGGCAGTGTGGGCATGGGTCCGATCAAGAAAACTGTAAGGGCACTAGGAGAGGCACTCTTCGACAATGATCAGCTCAAAAGGTCGATTGGTCAACTTTTTGTGATATGTGCATATATAAGAAGTTAAGCTCCAATTGCAATGAAATAATTTGAAAGTTTTGTGAAGATATTCTCTTTATTTTATGAGTTATATCTATACTAACTCAAAATTTAGATATATTCTCCAACTTCAGTAAACTTACACTCAAAGAAACTAATTGCAAATTCAAGGATTTGAAACTCAGATGGAGAAGTGAATGGGAGCTTGTGACCGTATCATAACAGAGGTATTTCAAGATACATATTTATGGTTAATGGTTCATGTGTTCAACAGAGGTATTCATGTGTTCACTAGTTTAAGATCCTTTTTTTGGTTAACATGTAGAACAATCTTAAGTAAGAGCTCGAGAGGATGAAGAGTGAGCTTAGCACTGAGCTCAAAGCACAAGTTGCAAGTATGTTTGTGGGTGCTTTCCGCCTTCCTGATATACTCAAGTAAGTCTCTGTCGCAAATTACTTTTCCATGAATCTGAGGTCCCAATTAACTTATAACTAACCATATTTCTGGCTTATTCATTTGTTTCCAGGTAGCCAATGCTGCTGGCAGCTATGGATGTGTGGATCAGTTGTCAATGGATGTGGAAAATAAAATATATATGTTTTGGACTTGTGTAAAAAGTCGTAGATTTTATTTTGTAAATTAAGTGAATGCTTGCTGATGTAAAACTTGATGGGAACAGTGATGTAAAACTTGTATTTCATTTTGTGAACAATGGGATATTGCCTTTAAATATGTTTTATAGAAATTGTTTTGTTAATGTTGCGGCTACGCTTTGTTAATGTTGCGGCTACCATATGCATTTCCGATTAAATAAAATAGTTCTGTATGAATTTTTGTTGTATATAAAATTCAATTATATATTTTATATATAAACAGGAAATTAGTAATTCCATAATATATAGTAAAATTGTTCTGTCCCTTATTTATTAGGATGAAATATATCTGTTACAAAACTTGTTTTTTGGGACAAATTAATAAACCGTCACACAAAAGCATAAATTTGAAAACTATTGAGACATTTTGCCTAACCGTCCTTTAACAGTAATTAGGACGGCAATATCCGTCCCTAAAGTTTTTGCCACGCCACCCTAATGGGACCGACCATTCCCGTCCCAAAGGCCGTCCCAAATATTTGTTGGGACGGTAATTGCAGTTTTTAAGACGGTTTTTTGTTGTCCCCAAAGGTCACTTTTTTTGTAGTGGGGTGAAGAGAGGGGGCTGGGAGGAGGGGAGGGTTAGGGTTAGGGTTAGGGTTCGAGTTAGAGTTAGGGGTGGTGGTGGGGGAGGGGAGCAGGGGGGCGAGGGGGGGCTGGGGAGGGGAGGGGGGGGCAGGTGGGGGAGCGGTTAGGGATAGGGTTAGGGTTAGGGGTGGTGTAGGGGGGGGAGGGGTGCGGGGGGGGGGGGGGGGGGCTTGGTCAGGGGCACCGATAGTGCCGAAAAATCTGATAATTCACTACTAAAATAAGGCAAATTAGCGACGTCATTATACGTCGCTAATAATGGAAACTACGTCGCTAATCTTAATTAGCGACGACTTTAACGACGAAAAATGAACGTCGCTTTTAAGCTAGTCGCAGATGGCACATTCGTCGCCCTACGTTGCTATTTGCGACGTCCACGTCGTGTCGCTGGGTCATCGCAAAGTTAGCGACGTAGAGCGACGAAAATGTTACATCGCAAACTTAGCGATGTCGGGCGACAACTTAGCGACGTTTGGTTCTATTTACGTGATGAAGTGGCAAGCCTGCCACGTCAGCAATGTGGCGACGTACATCGACGTAACGCCGCTAATCAGCGACGTCCACTTTCCGTCGCTATCCTTCTCTATCCGTCGCTATACGTCGCAGAATAATAAAAAAATATTTAAAAAAATAAAATGTGTATTTTTGTTATGCTGTGTGTCTGTGTTTACAGTGTGTGTGAAGTGCAGTGTTCGAACCATCGACAGTTTCGCTTACTGTTCCATGTTTTATCTTGGATAAAAGAGCAACAGTTCAGGGTGCACTTCTCAGAGCTTCCTCTTCACGTCCTTCACCATCTCAGGATCCTGTACGACATCCCGAGAGAGTTAAGGATGTGAAAATGAAGCTCTCAGAAGTACACCCTGAACAGTTGCTCTTTCTGTCCAAGATAAAATATACAACAGTAATCAAAACTATCGATGGTTCCGAACACTGCATTTCACATACACTGTAAACACAGACACACATCATCACAAAAATATACATTATATTTTTTAAAATTTGGGCAGCACCTCCTTTGTATATCAGATCATCGCTTATAATCCAGCGTAGGTATATTTGTCATCCCCGTTGCAGATATCACAAAGTAAATATCACAAAGTAAATATCACAATGAAAATACCAACAAAGTAAATATCACAAAGTAAATATCCAACAAACTACACTTCACAGACACATATCATCACAAACATCCAATAGAGTCAAATAAAAATGGGAGATGATAAAAAGTCTCCCACCAAGTGTATAAACAAAAGTGTACCAATAAACAATTTGCCCATAGGGCCAATACATACAACTCATAAAAAAATTAATAAAATTACTGAGGACCCCTACTGCGCATCTGGGATAGCATGTACTCATACTGCTCCTGTGTGAGCTGCACCGTAGGGGCAGTAGGAGGCAGTGCAACGTCTGGAGTCGGCACCGTCGATGGACCGAGAGGATGTATCTGCTCCAGCTCTCGCAGTCGGTCACCATGCGCAGCAAGGGTACTCACCATCCTCCGAGTACTCTCCTTAAGAGAAGTATGTAGCAGGGTGAGTGAGGCAGCCACGGTCCTCTG
Source organism: Iris pallida (assembly GCA_029216955.1). Lineage (NCBI taxonomy): Eukaryota > Viridiplantae > Streptophyta > Magnoliopsida > Asparagales > Iridaceae > Iris > Iris pallida. The sequence goes on from JANAVB010028398.1 coordinate 8,126,788, forward strand.
CGATCCCTTCAGCTCGACCTGTCTACGCTCTGTGCGCTGCGTACACTCGGTGAGCGTGTGCAAGCTGGAAGCTGTAGCCTGCTGCAGACTCATCAACTCCTGTAAACTGCGCTCGACCGCATCAAATCGTCTGGTGATCATCGGATCGTCGGATCGTCGCTCTGCCCCAGCTGCCTCAGAAATCTGCTGCTGCAACTCGCGACGCAGCTCGTAGAGCTGTCTGCACACATCCTGCGCGCGTGATGACGCCTGCGAAGCTGGAGACTGCGCACTAACAGAGGGGGCCCAGGATGACTCTGAAGCCAAATAGGCGCCGTAGGATCCCGTACCGTAGTACGTACCCTTCTGAAGAACGCCAACGGCGGTCATCCAGAGCTCGTTCGACGATGGAGCTCTAGGCGGCTGGGAGGAAGTACCAGCCCCTCCCTCTGCTGGCGCACTAGCAGCAGCAGCCGACTCCTCTTGTAGCCGAACAAACTCGACCTAGAACAATGTTTGCTAACGTATAAGTGTTTGCTAGAGTCTATATTGATATCTATTTTCCTGTTTTCTAAATTATAGTAAATTAATATAAAGAATAGAACGTACATATGCCTGAGTCGTCCTCTCGTCAATGAACTCTCCAGCCCTCCGATGGGTGACCAGGAAAACAGTCACCATGTTGGGGTCCTCACCCTTTTTTACCTGTTAAAATATATTATCTATTATTAGTATTAAACATTCTATCCAACTATATATAAAATAATGTCCGTCATAGAAAACGTACCAGACGACGAAAATGCTCCGTCATCGGAATGGAGCCACCACACCACTTACCGACGCTCGATCGCGCCACCTTGGCCTTGTCAGACCGCTCCTGGTACCTGGGCTCGCCGAATCTAGCCTTCATCGCAGTCCACTTCTCTGGCGTGATCCAACCATGGATCGGCTTTCCGGAGTGATCATGAGACTTCTGGTCGTGGATTGCATCACGGATGAGCTTGCCTGCGACGACAGAAAATTGGCCCTCGATCTTCGCCGCCCGGTGTGGTGGATAGAAATAGGTCCTCTACAAGAAGTAAAATAAAAAAGATGTATAATATACACAAATGATTATTAAAATTTAAAAATAAACAAATTTTTTACCTTGAAGTAGGCGAACCAAAAGGCCTTCCTATCTGCGGGAGCATCTGAGTAGTTAATCCAAGGCCCACCATAGTTCTGCCTCAGAAATACTCCCAGCTGTCTCTATACTGCAGGAGGCCGATATCTATACAATAATAATTTTCATGAATATATATATACATATAATCATTTGAGAAATATATGTTAACCAATTAACTTACTTCGTAGGCCCGTCCGTCCAAATCTCCATACGCGTCTCGCCCGGGGGAGCGCATGGAGGGTCGCTCTCACCTCCTGCCTGGGAAGGATCAGTCTGATTGCCGTCCTCCATATGCTCGGCGTCGGCTCCCTCCATGGAGCCGTCGGGAGGAGGAATGCTGGACACGGGATCAGGGATACTGGACGCGGGATCAGGAATGCTGGATGCGGGATCAGGAACGCTGGACGACAAGGGAGGAGTCGCCAACCTGCTGGAACTGCCCTGTCCCGGTAATGGGCCAGGAACAGAACGGTACAATGGCGTACTCGGAGATGAGGATGAGGGTACGAAATCTCCATCCCCAGCCCGAGGCAGATGGGACTGCCTAATATAAAATCCTCCGTATCGTCCAGATGGTCTAGTCATACCTGATAATAACATATGACAATAAAACAAAAATACATATTTATATGATAGACATCACAAATTTTTGAAAAATATCATAGACACAGATAAAAGTGTCACTAAAGTGTCACTAAAGTGTCAAATATAATGATAAAACAAACGTACAGATTTAATCCTCTTCTGAAAATTTATCTAGTTTGTTTAGCTCATCATCATCTTCTTCTTCCTCCTCTATATCTTCACTTTCATCTGCATCTTCCTCTTCAGATAATTCTACTTCTTCTACACAATTAGATGTGTAATGAGAAACTTCCGTCGTGTCCACTTCTATAATATTTGTTACAAGAGGTAGTTCATCCTCTTGATAAGCTATATCGTCAACCTCAAAGGTATTTCTAGCTTTGGTCTTGCATACTGTCCACCAGTCCGACCTTGTTGTTTCCCGTTTAGGATAACTTGTGAAGTACACGAGCTGAGCCTGACTTGATATGACAAATGGTTCATAGGCTTGATATCGACGCCGATAGTTTATATCCACAAGACCGTGCTTATCTACTTTCCAACCTTGACCTTCAATCGGATCGAACCAATCACACCTGAATAACACAATCCTAGTAGGCTCTATTCTATAACTATATGTCAACTCCACGGCTCCCGTAGCACGCCATAGAAATCGTTGCCCGCATCAACATCTTTGTAGTTCGAAGATCTGATACACAAACAACTATTTTTGGTGGAGTCGAGATCCACAAAGTTGTCTCTGATCGGACAAGTTTTTGACTTGAACCTAAACCCATTAACACAGTAGCTTGGCCATATTTTTGCAGCATAAATTGGTCCCTTGGCTAGCGTTCTAATAGACTCATTCTCAAGTCTTGCGTATGGACGATCGACCTAAATACCACGAAAAAAGAAATTAAGCTCATTCTCAATCAAGAGCATATACATAAAGGTAATTACAAAGTTATCAAGTCTTACATATGCACTCAACCATGATGGAAAATAATGCCTCATTTCTTGTTCTAGTTACTTTTCTGTTATGTGTGGCCTACCTGACCTCACATCATCATTAAATATGCTAAAAACAACATCGTTCAATTAATGTAATAGTATAATAATTAACACTATTAAAATAATATTGACGTATTAATTACTTACCCCTCCAGTTTCTCTACTTCCTCCTCGTCGCAGTTAATCAGTAATACATACACCTGAGCAGCCCTTAGCACATCATCGTTCCGATATCTCTTCTTCATTTTACCCGATGGCTTTTCTGGAGCATTGAATACCTTCAGTATTGTGTCATAATATTCATGATCTCCGTCGTCGTTTCTGGAAGCTCTCGTTCTATTAGTTGCAACATGAGGCTTGAAATACATCGAACAAAAGTTTGTAATCTTCTCGAGAACATAGGCTTCACAAATAGAACCCTCGACCCGTGTCTTATTTTTCATCTTTCTTTTTAGGTGATTCAAATGTCGTTCGAACGGGTATATCCATCAATATTCGACGGGTCCACCAACACGTGCCTCATAGGATAGATGAATCGGCAAATGCTCCATAGAGTCGAAGAATCCAGGAGGAAACACCCTCTCTAGCTTGCACAGTGTTACCGTAATGTCCTTCTCTTGCTTTTCTAGACGATCAACGAGCAATTTCTTAGAACAAAGATCCCTAAAGAATATGCTAAGCTCCGTCAATGGATCCCAAACTGCCTGCGGTAAGAATTTTTGAAATACAATCGAAATTAACCTCTCCATGAATACGTGACAGTCATGGCTCTTCATACCCGTCAATTTATTTTCCTTCGGATCGACACATCTTCTCAGATTTGACACATATCCGTCTGAAAATTTTAGGCTCTGGATCTACCGACAAAGTCTCACTTTATCCTCCTTGTCCAGCAAAAAAATTGACTTCGGCAGGAACTATTTTCCATTCTGCTCTATCAAATGCAACGCAGGGCGTTTGCATATTTCTTCTAAGTCCAACCTGGCCTTGGGATTGTCTTTCGTTTTTTCCTTTACGTCCATCACAGTATTAATTATGTTATCAAACACATTCATCTCAATATGCATGACATCAAGATTATGTCTGATCAGATTGGTACTCCAGTATGGCAGATCCTAGAATATGCTCCTCTTTGTCCAGTTATGATCTCTACCAAATCTATCGCACTTGTATCCAGTTGTAGGATCTTCGATAGCACTTGGAAAATCTTTAACCTCCTTCCATATCGTATCTCCGCACCACCTTGGCGGTGGATCACCCTTCTCTACAACGCCGGCACAGAATGCATTCTTGTTCCTTCTGAATGGATGATCTTTTGGCAGAAATTGTCGATGACAATCAAAGAAGCACGATTTTTCTCCGTATTTCAAGCAGAAAGCCTTACTACGGTCCATGCAATACGGATATAAGAGACGGCCATGAGTGCTCCATCTAGATAACATTCCATAGGCCGGAAAGTCGTTGATGGTCCACATAAGGGTTGCCTTCATCTGAAAATTCTGCTTCCTGGAAACATCGTACGTGTTAGCGCCTACTTCCTATAACTGATTCAACGCATCTATCAAAGGCTGTAAGTACACATCAATGTTCTTCTTGGGATTTTTCGGACCAGGAATTATAACGGTTAGAAACATGTACTGAGTCTTCATGCACATCCAAGGCGGTAGGTTATACGGAGTGACAATCACAGGCCAGCACGAATACTGGGATCCCGAACCAAAAGGAGTAAAACCATCAGAAGATTGCCCCAACCTGACATTACGCGGATCTGAAGCAAAATCAGGATACACTCGATCAAAGTGCTTCCATGCTTCTCCATCGGATGGGTGATCCAACACTCCTTCAATCTGTTCTCGCATGTGCCAACTCATATTTTCGGCCGTCTCTTTCACCATAAATAATCTTTGCAACCGCGGCGTTAAAGACAAGTAGTACATTGAATCGATCGGTCTTCTTGCACCGGTAGACCTTCCTGTACTAGTTGTCTTATAGCGATCAGTACCACAAAATCTGCACACATCTGCGTCTTTGTCGTCTTTGTAGTACAGCATGCACCCATTGCGACAAGAATCGATTTTCTTGTATCCCATCCAGAGCGATCTTACCATCCTCTTAGACCGATAGAAGTCTATAGGTAACTTAGCACCCGCCGGCAAGATCTCTATAATCAACTCCAATACTCGGTTGTAGCATTCTTGTGACATGTTAAAATCTGACTTAATGCTCAACAGTCTTGTAACCACCTCCAACGGTGAATGATCCTCACAACCAGGATATAATGGAGTCCTTGTATTCTCCAGCAACTCCATAAACTTTGCAACATCGACATTCGGTGCCTCCTCAGCTGCATCATGAACGAAACTAGGCCCCGCAGCGTCGAAAACCATGTTCACGCACCCGTCGTCATATGCATGATTATCTGAACCAAAATTAGGTCCCGCATGCATATACGGCTCAACATAAGGCTCTGGCTCTGATGCTAAAGACACAAGTTCTCCGTGTGCGGTCCACTGATAGTAATTAGACGTGAAACTCCTCGAGTACAAATGATATGTCACTTCCACTTCTGGATAATATTTCACGTTATGATATTTCACACACGGACACTTAATTTTGGTGCCGTCCATGTACTGAGGGAACGCCTTAGCAAACTGCAGGAACTGCTCTACTTCCGCTATGTAATCATCCCGCACACCACACATATTATCAGGACGACGATTGTACATCCATGAACGATTCCGCAAGTAGTAATTCATATCCATTTGAAAATAATTCTGCAAAGATGGACACACATTATCCAATAGGCACAAATTCGTATATTATGTCTTATTATGGGATACACATTAGTAGCGGACAGTTACTAATAACCATGCTATATCGCACATAAGTTCTTGTGCATCCAACGTGTACACATACGCAATCGATTCTTACTGATGCCAATCTCATTCAGACACACTAGATTCGTTTCGATATCGCCAGGGTCAAGTTGAAAATTGTCTTAATTAACATCAATTTTCTTGTGCATCCTAACATCTATCTCTAACACATATATATAGAAACTAGCCGCTGCCGTTGCCTATTGTACTAACATACTGTTAGTATCCCTCTATGAATTGGAATATGTGATACATGTATTTGTCTTCAAGAATTAAACATATGCAATTACCTATCACATACATATTCCTTCATTTGTATATAGTGAGACACACATCTCTCCATGAGTTGTGGCCAAGGTAAGCTACTGTCCTGCTGCCTTCATGGCTTCTGAACTCTACTACACTAATCTAACACTCACACCAACAGTCACATGAACCTAGACTAACATTCTATTATCTGATACCATATTATCCTGATATGCATATCCCTTACTAACATCCTAGCATACAAGGATACCAAACTTACTAATACTCAAGTGAGTATCTCAAAAACTCCCTATTCACCTATGGTTACAACCCATACCCTAAACTCTGATACAACTAACCAAGTGACCCCAAGCCTCTGATACATACTAGACACCCTATAGATTAGACCCTCTGATACATGATACTAAGGCTAACCCCCATGCCTATGGCCTAGTGTCACGAGTCAATGGCCACTTGGGCAATCACCAAAAAGGAGGGTGTTCCCTGCTACTGTCACTGCTCTGTGGCAGAGCCAAGGGCAATACAGTAGCCAAAGCAAACTCTACTTTTCCTTGCCTCATGCCTATTGTCTGCAGTGCCTAGCCAAGGCCACTGCTCTGTGGCTACTAGCAAATGCAAGGCAAATGCCTAAGCCAAAATCTGTCAAGACAAACCATGCCAACCCAAGCACTGCAGGCCACACATGCATATGGTTTCCTATAAACCAACCCATCTAAACACCTACACTCGACCATGGGGCACTCTCCTGTGCATCCAATGCACAGGTCTAATGGCCCCTAAACCTGTCACACCCAATCCTGCCATTAAGTTGCTGCCTATTAACACAGGTAACTCTCCTATACATTCACACTTCTCACACTCTCTTCCTCTGTGATACATGTATTTGTTACATCTGTTACATCCGCTGCCGCTGCCGCTGCCTATTGCACTAACAGTATGTTAGTATCCCTCTACTAATCCTATTAGGCATAAACCCGACCTAGCCACTCTCGAAATTTCTCCATGGGTGATATCAAACCCATCCTAACTTCCTAATGAGGACTCAAAAGAGCCTCAAAATCGAACCTATGGATTCAAAAACACACACAATAGCTGTGTGTGTGTCCGCGTGTGTGTGTGTGTGTCCGTGTGTGTGTGTGTGTCTGTGTGTCCGTGTGTGTGTGTCTCTCTATATGTATGTGTGTGGGGGGGTAGAGAAGGAGGAGGAGGAGGAGTGTTAGGGTTTACCGGAGAGGAGGAGCAGCTCGGATTGGGGGAGGAGGAGCTCGAGGAGGAGGAGCTCGGGGGGGGGAGGAGTCACCGGAGGAGGAGGGAGTCGCCGGAGGGGGGGGAGGGAGTCGCCGGAGGGGGGAGGGAGTGGCCGAGAGCTCCGCACGAAATATGAAATTTTCGAGTGAGGGGGAAAAAGGAAAAAGTCCCGTGCCCTAAGTAAAAACATTAGCGACGTCAACAGTCGACGTCGCTAAACGTCGCAAACTTTTAATATATGGCAACATATTTTAATAATATGTCGCTGAACATCGCGGAATAGCGACATCATTTATCTACTGTCGCTGAACGTCGCTATTCATCGACGGTTTGCGATGTCAATATAAGAGCGTCGCTATATTACATATTTAGCGACGGTATTTTGTTCCGTCGCTAAACAAAGTCGCTAATATAGCATATTTTAGTAGTAATTTAGTAATAATTATTTGTTTTTCGACACCAAAAAATCTGATTCTCCGATTTGAAAGCACCGATAGTGCCGATATTTGTAACAAATAGTTTTGTTGGTTGGTTAATTGGTAACATTTTATTCATGAAATGGGTTAGATTGGTATTATTCTAGACACGGCAATCCAACCCATTTCCTTCGACAATGATAATACGACAACCTATCACTATATCTTTTAGTAGTAGATGATGTATTAGTATTACATTATGTGGGTTCATCTTGATTCTGTTATATCCTTCAGATACTAGATTCGATAAAAACATATACTACACCATATGTACAGAACATAGATGATTCACACTAATATATGCTAGAATAAATTTTAGGTTGTGTTCTGAGCCATCCGTTCTCACACTTAAAATAGATATGAATTAGTACTGTGTGGCAATCTTTGTTTTTGTATTTTCGGCGAACCCAGGGATTGGATTCTGTATTTTGTATTTTAGATTCTGTATTTTGGCTCCAGTTCCAGCTCCATTTGCATTAATCTACGGTACGACATTGTGATCGGGACATAGTCCCTGCAGCCATTCGACTGACAAGGCAGAAACTATATTGCCGTAGATAAAGTTGACTGTCCTCCGACCCTCATCCCTCGGCAATGATGATATGACAACCTATCACTATATCTTATACAGTAGTAGATGATGTCTTAGTATTACATTATGTGAGTTCATCTTGATTCTGTTACATTCTTCATATAATAGATACGATAAGAACATATACTACACCATATATACAGAATATAGACGATTCACACTAATGTATGCTAGAATGAATTTTGGGTAGTGTTCTGAGCCATTCGTTTCCACACTTGGCAATTAAGCATGTGAAATATATCGTTGAAGAACATAAAACTTGTGGTCGTTACAGCAGAAAGTGCAGACTGACATGAACTGACGCATGAAAAGGAGGGGATCAAAGCTGTAACAAGAAAAGTTGTGTTTTGGATGTTCTACTCTTGTAAGCTCTTTGAGCCCCTCATTTTCGTGCGTCAGTTCATGTCGGTCTTCACTTTCTGTAGTAACTTCCTCCAATTACCCTCCATCCCTTGGCAATGATGATACGACAACCTATCTTGATTCTGTTATTATAGTAGATGATGTCTTAGTATTATATTTTGTGGGTTCATCTTGATTCTGTTATATCCTTCAGATACTAGATTCGATAAGAACATATACTACACCATATGTACAGAATATAGATGATTCACACTATTGTATGCTAGAATGAATTTTGGATTGTGTTCTGAGCCATCCGTTCTCACACTTAAAACAGATATGAATTAGTACTGTGTGTCAATCCTTGTTTTTGTATTTTCGGCGAACCTAGGGATCAGATTCTGTATTTTGTATTTTGGATTCTGTATTTTGGCTCCAGCTCCAGCTCCATTTGCATTAATCTACGGTACGACATAGTGATCAGGACATAGTCTCTACAGCCATTCGACTGGCGAGGTAGAAACTATGTAGCCGTAGATGAAGTTGATTGTCCTCTGACCCTCATCCCTCGACAATGATGATATGACAACCTATCACTATATCTTATATAGTAGTAGATGATGTCTTAGTATTACATTATGTGAGTTCATCTTGATTCTGTTACATTCTTCAGATACTAGATACGATAAGAACATATACTACACCATATGTACAGAACATAGACGATTCACACTAATGTATGCTAGAATGAATTTTGGGTTGTGTTCTGAGCCATCCGTTCTCACACTTGGCAAAAAATCGGATATAACATTTTTATCTGCTTTCGAAAATGTACTCAAACGAGATAATGGTTCCTTTAGTTAGCTTGCTTATGTTACAATTATATTCTTTGTGAATATCGATCTTACCAGATGGCACCCATGACCCGAGCAGCGGTACGTCGTTTTAGGGAAACACTGAATGCTGAGGCGGCTCCTCCTACTGTTAAGGAGGAAGTGGCACCGGTAGCTAGTGAGACCGGGAGTTCTATTCATCCAGCATCAACAGTGGACTGCATCTCTCCTAGCGCCGTCGATCCCATTTATTCGAAGTGGTTGCGTCATCATATCACTGAGCGTTTGCGTGAGCTGCATGGTTGTCATTAGTGTAGTGTAGTTTTATGGATGTATTTTGTATTGGACTAATAGTACTTATTTTGTATTGGACTATTTGTATTGGACTATCTACTAGTTTTTTTTTGGAATTACAAAACATATATGAATTAGTACTGTGTCAATCTCTGGATTGTATCTCCAGCTCTAGCTCCAGCTCCATTTGTATTCGGGATTCTGTATTTTTTTAATTTAGCGACGTTCTTAGCGACGTTCTTAGCGTCGCTATTACGTAGCAACGTTTATGAACGTCGCTAATAACGTCGCTAAATTGGTGACGTGGCAAAAAATCTTTCCTCGCCAAAACGTCGCCAAGACGTCGCTAAAATGTCGCTAAACGGCGACCACAAACGAACGTTGCAAATAACGTCGCTACGTAGCGACATTTGTAACGTCGCTAATTTACGTCGCCGTAGCGACGTTTTGCGACGTTTTACGGATTAGCGACACGTTTTTTTTCCATCGTTTCCAAAACGACGCTAGAAACATCGCCAACTTAAATTAGCGATGTTTTGGTCGACATTAGCGACGTTTACAAACGTCGCTAATGGAGCAGATTTTAGTAGTGCGTGTTAGACTGTGGAACCGACTTGGCTGGATATCAATCCCCGATGACGGAGGAGCCACCTGAGCCAGAGATCAAGGCTATTAGATCATTCAAAACGAAAGTGTCATTCAAATCGAAAGGCAAACACTGGGATAAAACAAACTCAGACACGTCAGACTTTGACCCAATGTCCGACCGGGAGGTAGATATCTCAGTTCGATCTACCTCCCTGGAACGTAGGGTAAACGAAAAAATAGCTTGGGCTAATCAAGAGGTGATTTTGCGAGAAGAGAAAATAGCACGGCCTAAGCATCAGAAAAAAGCTGCTAGGAGGAAGTCAGTGAGGGACTACAAGAACAACAACCCCAAAACTACCCCCAAAAAATATGATTACCAGGCGTCAGAAAGATGCCAACAACTATTTAAACATTAATGGTATTTAAAGCCATCATATGGAACGTGAGGGGCATCAGGAACCGATCCACTAGGACATGTCTTAATTCTCTCAACAAGATGTACTTCCTGGATCTCCTGGCTATCCTTGAGCCGATGATTGATGGGAACAATATTGAAGACCTCGCATCTGAGGTACATATGCCTTTCTTCAGACACGGCGGAGATCACAACAAATACATTTGAATTTTATAGAACGACTCTATTGACGTAACGATATCGGAGATCCACAAACAGTTTATCCACTGCAACATTTTGGATAAGAAGTTGGGACATAAGATGGCCTTTACGGTCGTTTATGTTAGCTATCAAATGCATACTAGAAGAGAACTGTGGCAAGATCTGTCTACTACTCTAAATCTCATTGATCAACCGTAGGTGCTAGCTGGTGACTTCAATGTTGTCACCTCGGCAGCAAAAAAGTCGGGGCCGGGTATGTCACGCCCCGACTCGCCAAATCGGTCGTCATCGCCTTGACTCGATATTAATCGATCCCACGAGTCAGAACGTGATGCCGTGCAAGTCTTTATTGGACTTGCACAAGGCAAGAATGTGTACTTGAAATTTTTTTTGACACGACGTATTAAAATTAAACAGTACAGAGAGTTGAAGACATAGAATAGGAAGAAATTTAGCTTTTCATTCATAAAACTTACAAAGTATGTGCAAGGTTATTTTTACATTTCATATGCCGTTGCGGCTACATCTTGAAAATAAAAAAGAAAAATTCTCGACAAGCTTGCCATAAAATAATCCTTCGTGTTCCATACATTCATGCCCCTTATACATTTGAACAAAAGCCTTCGATCTGAATTGGGCTTCAAAATACTTCAAAATATGAGAGCTTCGAGCCGCCTTCCGTTCTTCAGCTTCAGTCTAGTCTCGAGCTCCCGCAGCGCACTCGTTACCTGGAGAGTTGGGGGTTAGCACACTTGCTAGTGGATGGGACGAACCCACTCGTCTAAACCGACCCTGCTTTTTAAGGATTCTAGCATACGAAGTGATCTTTCTGTTTAGAACTATATGAATTACAGTTCATATCGAAGGCATATTTTAAAGGATGACAACATAACCAATTTCAACTTATCTTACCACGGTCGTGCTCCTTTCCTGCACAAAACATATATAATACTTACCACCTGCACAAGACAATAGGTGAGCATGCAATCTATCCTATATGCGGTTATTGGTGATATCTACACCATAAAGGACGATTACGTAGCATTGCGACGCGCCCTACCAGTCTAGGTTGCGAGCCTAACTGGAGGTCTCGCAATGCCTCACGCCGAAGCACGATTCCATAATTTCCTCCTAGGCCGATTCGGTCCCAGCGCCCCGAGTACCGTCTCGAGGAAAGCTCACCTTGTGCACAAGTCGTGCACAAGTCGTCCATGACCATGCGAATGTATGAACAGTTTAATATGTATGAAGTAAATTGAATAGCGTAGACATTATTAAACCACATAATTATTCCTACTTATGCAAGGGTTCTTTTCTCCGAAGCTGTACGTTCTGATTTAGCATCCCGTAGGTACCAAATTCTCCGAGGCGTAGTCTACCGCAACCAAAGTCTCTTCATTATGTTTTGCAAAACATGGAATAAATTCTATCTCTTTCTTAGAACTTTATCTTTTCTCTACTTAGTGTGAAACTTCTAGATTCGGAGTTAACTTCTCTAAGTTACTATATTATCCCAAGTTCTTGATCTTAGTGGCAAAGCATACATCCTGTTAGCATCATCGATTTGAACGTTGAACTTTAAAAATTTTATTGGCGGGAAGGAGTAGAAAAGAAGGGGCCGAAGAACCACCCACCTAAGAAGATTGCGCCGAGAGTAAGCGAACGCTTCGCGACGGTCAAGCGTCAGTTACACGAACTCCTGTAATAGCACGAGCATCAAGTTAGAACCCTTCCTTCAATCCTTCCTTCGAAATTCCCAAAGACGCATTCAGAAATCGACGCGAAAGCACACTTATCAAATCCTCGCAACAATTCATTCAGAAAGCTAAGAAAACCAATAAAACCAACAGCAGACTGGTTGCTTCGCTCTCTTTAGAGTTCATTCGCCAAGAGACAGCCTACTGCATCTAGGACTTATTCCAACAGTAGCCGATCCATTAGTTGGAACGGTACTCATATCACTCGTCCAAATCAATTTTATTGATGCCATAGTTTTTGTATACCAAACTCGTCGCTGAGTCAGACTAGCCATTTATGTTCCCGACCATGTCTGACTTGCCACGAGCCTATTACATAGTGCTTCGCCCCAACGGGAGCGGGGCACTACAGGGTAACATTAATGTGGCTGCGGTGGAGGACTTTAACAAATTTATTGCCAACTCTGGGCTTATCGACGTCGTCTACCATGGGTCGATATACACCTGGTGTAACGTCATAAACAATCCGAACACCTGGGAACTCGATTGAGTCCTCTATGATACTAACTTCCTCCTCAACAGACCGCCCATATTGTAACTGCCTGTTTTCAAAAATGAGGGTAAATTTGTCATTTTTTATATTCCTATATTTTTGTAAATATTTATTTATTATTATTGTATTTTGGGGATTTATTTAGTCGGGTTGGAGTTTCGTCTAGTTTTGACTTGTGTTAGTAGTCCGGGTAGTTTAGACTCTAGTCGGGATCCAAAGATTAGATAGACATGACCCACAAACTCATCTCATTGGGCTAGTGCATTTAGACTAAACCCACATGACAATTTTAGTCATTTAAAGATTAGAAACTTGACTCTTTTGATCCCAAACTTTTGCATGAGTTAGATTAACCAAAGGGGACCTATTAGGGGCATATTAGACATTTTCCATTGGCCCAAACCTAACCCTTATGGCAGCTAAGAGAGGGTTTCATCTCCTTTTTATTTGCAAAGTAGCCTCCAATCCTATTTTAGTGTTCTTACCAATCTTGAGAGCAAATTCCATTGATTCATCTCTCAAATATTCTCTTTTCTCCACCAAATTCTTTCATTCTTGCAACTAGAGGGAGCTACAAGGATTGTGGAGCCAAGAGCAAGGAGGGGTGTCCATTTGCTAGAAGAGTCCGTGTCAGATTCGTGTCCTTTGGGTTGTTCATTGGGAATCAACTCCCAATAGGTATCCACTACAACAAAAAACCCTTTTAATGACGGCTAAAAAACGTCATTAATGACAAACCATGATGCTTTTTTTTCAAAGCAACCGTTATAAAAATGGGTGTTATAAATATTTTTTAAAAGCGTCATAAAGAAACCGTCATGAATAGTTTATATAAAAGCGTTGTGAATAGTTAATATATAGTGCACAATTCAGAACAATTTTAAAATGTCATGAATAGATAATATGTATAGGCTCAATGCAGCACATTTATAACACTTTATACTATTCAAATTAGCATACCCAAATCTGTCCATATAATTGTCAGGTCTAAAAATCAAATTAACATTATATATCACCATCTTTATTACATTTCTCAAAATAGAGTACATATTAACATCTTCATTACATTCTCAAAATAGAATATCCAAATATATATATATATATATATATATATATATATATATATATATATATATATATATATATATATATATATACATATATATATATATATATAAAATATACATTTTTTTTTTTTTTTTATATATAAAAAAAAAAAAATATAAAAAATATACATATATATATATATATATATATATATATATATATATATATATATATATATATATATATATATATATATATATATATATAAAATATACATATATATATATATATATAAAAATATACATATATATATATATATATATATATATATATATATATATATATATATATATATATATATATATATATATATATTTACAACTACCAAAATTGTCCACATCAAAACTTGGCCACATCAAAACTGTCCACAGAACATGTAGCAAAATCCTGAAAAAGATAAAAACAAGGTTCAATATACTTTATAATATAATGTAAAAAATAAAACTTTACATTAATGTAATAGATCATTATGACTGTTAAGAAGAATCAAACCTTGTGTTATGACAAGAATATATTATCTAGCTGAAACAATGCTATGTAATAGACTTTGAACCTCTTCCATTAAATTTGGGAACCTGAAAAACAGTGAAGCACATAAAGGCCATCAAAACTTGTTTTATTCTGTATCATAAATACAAAACCTGAAAAAAAAGACAAATAAACAAGGGTTTGAAGCATAATAAGGTTGTACCTATCTACAAGTTAAACACAAACTTATATTCGAAATGAAGCATTTCCACAACTAAATGAAGCATTTCCACAACTAATTAAACACAAACATATATTCGAAATTAGAACAACAGCTATAAATAAGTAAGCATGCTATCGAATTATTAAGTAGCATTTGGTTACTACATTAATGGCTTGCTATCAAACTTGGTTGCATCATCAGAGCCTTGTTCCTTGATATGAGGTTCAGACTATACCACTACTACAAAGGAAATTGCCCCAAGTAAGAAGCCTTTAGATGTTTTTTTCATTCCTGGGACAACTTGCTATCTGCCCTCTATAAATTGGCGATGCATTGATAAGGAAACTTTGGACAATAAAGGGGGTACATAATTATATGCACTCGTATACGATACCGACCGATACCGACAATGGAAGTCTCTTTTCCAGTCAGTTAGAAAATTAGGCAAGGTTAATCCTAACTGCATCTAAGCAAAAAAGATACAACAGTTAAAGTGCATTAGGAAAAGAATTACAAAAAAGTAAGCTTGTACAGAATAAAGCTGATATGCCCCCTTATAAGGAAATGATATAAAGGCAAGGTCTTTAGAATGTTAAAGAACAATCGGAATGCCCAATACTTGTATAAAGTAAACAAAAGTAGCAAGGCTTCAAAAACAAGACAAATTAGAAAGGATTCCAAGAACATAAAAGGTTCATAACTCTTTGTATATAAAGCAATGTTGATCTCTCTTTGAACTTGTTCTTCTTTCAAACACATATATGCATGTTTCAATTTATCTCTACAGGTGGAGTAGGGAACTGTCTCTCCAATTAGTTACTGGCATGCAGTAAGAGCTACTTGGGGGTGTCACCCCCAGTTTTTAGGAACATGGGTATTTTTGTCATTTTGTACTTTTGAATATTTTTGAAATTTATTTATTATTTATGATATTATTTTGGGGTTATTTGAATCGGGTTCGAATTTCAGCTCATTCCGACTTGTATCGGGGACCCGGGGTAGCTTAGACTCTGATCGGGACCCAACTGGAACCGACCAACTTGTCATGACCAAACCCAGATATTTATATTTGACTAATCCCATTTGATTTTAGTGGGATTAGGGATTAGAATTAGATTTAGAACTTGAAATTAGGAATTTTCAAGTTACCATTTTGACCCCAACTCAAACCACTCATTTCTTTGACTTGGAGGGCATTTTGGTAAATTGCCAAATGCCTCCAACCCTCTAAGATGTGGCCGGCCATGTATGGAGCAGCCCCTCTCCTTTACTTCACTCCAAAGCAACCTCTCTCTCTCTCCATTTTATTTCCTTTTTTTGGAGTTTCTTCTCCTTCAAGAAGATTAATTAGGTATGCTTTTAAAACCTTCATTAATTCTCTTTTGCATTTATTTCCTTCACCATAAATGAGGAGGAGACCACCCTCTACATTTTGCCCATAGAATTTGTAGGTTTCCCTAGAAATCTAGTTTAAGGATTTAATTAGGGGTTTTTCCTTTAGAGAGGAGTATATATGTATATATATGTGTATATATATTTATATGTATTTGAGTAAAAAAAAAAATATTTATATGTATTTGAGTGTGTGTAGAGAGTGGTGGTGGTGGTATTGGTGTCATGAGAATGGTGGTGGTGTCATGAGAGTGGTGGTGGTAGTGTGTGAGTGAGAGTGTGTGTGTGTTTGTGTGAGAGTGTCATGAGTGGTGTGTGAGTGTGTTGGATATGTATTTGAGAGTGTGTGTGTTTATATATATATATTTATATGTGTGTGTGTATGTATATATATAGATATGTGTGTGTGTGTCTATATATGTATTTACATGTGTGTGGGTATGAATTTATATATATATATATATATATATATATATATATATATATATATATATATATATATATATGAGTGTGTTTGTGTGTCTATATATATATATATATATATATATATATATATAGAGAGAGAGAGAGAGAGAGAGAGAGAGAGAGAGAAGGAGAAGTAGGAGTAGAAGAATTAGAAGAAGAAGGGGAATAAGAAATAGCAGAACAGTAGCAGCAATAGCACTAGCAGGAGCAGCAGTAGTAGAAGGAGAATGAGGGAAGAAGGAGAATGAGGAGGAGAATGAGAATGAGGAGGAGAATGAGAAGGAGAATGAGAAGGAGAATGAGGGAAGAAGAAGAATGAGGAGGAGAATGAGAAGGAGAATGAGAATGAGAATGAGGAGGAGAATGAGAAGGAGAATGAGAAGGAGAATGAGGGAAGAAGGAGAATGAGGAGGAGAATGAGGAGGAGAATGAGAATGAGAAGGAGAATGAGAAGGAGAATGAGAATGAGAAGGTGAGGAGGAGAATGAGAATGAGGAGGAGAATGAGAAGGAGAATGAGAAGGAGGAGGAGAATGAGAAGGAGAATGAGGGAAGAAGGAGAATGAGGAGGAGAATGAGAAGGAGAATGAGGGAAGAAGGAGAATGAGGAGGAGAATGAGAAGGAGAATGAGAAGGAAAATGAGAATAAGAAGGAGAATGAGAAGGTGAGGAGGAGAATGAGAATGAGGAGGAGAATGAGAAGGAGAATGAGAAGGTGAGGAGGAGAATGAGAAGGAGGAGGAAAATGAGAAGGAGAATGAGAAGGAAAATGAGGAAAGAAGGAGAATGAGGAGGAGAATGAGGGAAGAACGAGAATGAGGAGGAGAATGAGAAGGAGAATGAGAATGAGAAGGAGAATGAGAAGGTGAGGAGGAGAATGAGAATGAGAATGAGAAGGAGAATGAGGAAAGAAGGAGAATGAAAAGGAGAATGAGAAGGAGAATGAGGGAAGAAGGAGAATGAGGAGAAGAATGAGGAGGAGAATGAGAAGGAGAATGATAAAGAGAATGAGGAGGAGAATGAGAAGGAGAATAAGGAGGAGAATGAGAAGGAGAATGATAAGGAGAATGAGAAGGAGAATAAGAAGAAGAATAGGAATAAAGAGAAGGAGAAGAATAGGAGTTTGAGAATGAATCGGATATGGGTTGTAAGGGTTGGTAATGATTAGAAATAGTCGCCTAGACCTAGTCTTGACCTTGGTTGACCACGGTTGACTTTTTTGACCAAAAGTCAACTATGGGTCAACACTTTACCCAATTTAGTCCTAAATTCCATTAGACTTGAACGGTTGACCAAAAGTCAACTGTTAGCCACCATTGACCTAGGGTTGACCTAGAGTTGACCAGAGTTGCCCCGTTGACCAAAAGTCAACTGTAAGTCAATTTTTGACCTAGTTTGATTCGGATTGACTTCCAATGTCCTCCTATGACCAAGGTTGACCTAACTAGACCTGTCTTGACCTAGTATGACTTTGTTAGGCCTAATGTGACTTAGATTGACCCTGTACAATCTAATTTGACCTTGTTTGACCTAGACTGATTTAGTTTGGCGTGTCTTGACCTATTTTGACTCAGTATGACTTAGTTTCACTTCCAAACCATTATATTGATACAGTATTCCATCTATAGGTCCTCGAGGCACTGTTCTTGGACTCAGTTGACTTATCCATCACATCGCAGGCGAGTACATTCTCTAATAATATTTCTGTTTTATGATATCGTCTTTGTTTCTAGTATTTAGTGTAGATATCCTTGTTCTCTTGACACATGGTGCACACGGATTGGTATTGTCTGGATCCCGTCATAAGATGTTATTCCTCTTATATATATGGTATACACTGGGCAAGTCTTCATTGTTTATTATTTATTGTATAGATACGATTCCTGCGTAGGCTCGCGACCTCCTCAGAGAATACGTATCATGACGTGTCATGACTGGATCCACTATATTAGTCAGGGATGGGAGTGTTAGCGTAGATATGTGATCAATACCCCATAGTATTACATTGTATCATCATTGTATCACTATATTATCCTCATTGTATAGTGTTAATCATACACTCACGTATGATTAGCTAGGCCAAATATTGTATCAAGTTCTAAGCCGATCACATGTTGAAACTAGTGCTAAAATCACGTAGATAGCAGTTCCAGATTTCGTACATGTTATACATTATTTTTTTTCCTTATCTCATTACAGTTTTGATATACTCTGCCAGGATACATATACGCTCTACTTTACCTCGTATATTCTCTCTATTTACTGCTACATTTTTAATATCGTCTAACTAGAACTGTTGTTTGAGATTTTGTACTCGTTCCTGTCCTGACTGGACCTGTTGAAAATATTACAGATGATGATGGTGATTGTCCTACCTTTTATGGGGCACATGAGGGTGCCACTCAGGAGCCCGAGGAGCATCTAGCTCAGTAGAGGGTGCTTACTCTGGTCTAGTATTTTTAGTTTTCAGTTTGTATCGGATTGTTCCGATTGTTAGTTGTGACTTAGTTATATTTCAGGACTTGTATTTATTTGTGTTAAACATCTATTTTGTGTGGTGTGATAACTCTATTTACATTCAATTTCTTTCTTTTATCTGATTTTATATCGTGCTCTATCTTCCCTAGACTTGTGATTGAGATATAGAGTTGAGATGTTATAATATACCTCCGTACGGAGATGACAGGTTTATATATCTTGTTGTTAGATGTTAGATGTTATAGAGGACCTAGACAGCGTTCTACCGCCGACACTGCGGCGTAGGCTGGACGTACCCACGTTCTCGTGTCCCTAAATAGGGTGCGGGTCATGACAGGTGGAAAGGAAGGAGTCTATAGACACCAAATCATACCATTTGGGGCAATAAGACATCAAGGAAGAGTTGGTCATGTCACTATAGTTTAAAGAATTTCTAAACCACTACAAGGACAAATTCTTCAGGGACCACACTAGAGAACCGTCTAAACTATCGACGAGTGACTCGTCGACGGCCTTGGCGATTTACTGAAGAGAGCTGCAGCCATTGCTGGTAACTGAAGAAGAGAGCAGCAGCCATTTACTTTGAATCTTAAAAGTCGAGATAATCATCTAAAGTTCTTACAAGTGGCCACCAACTATACAAAAGGCTACATCCCTATACTCCAGACTGGTTGAAAAAGGGGAAATAGTATACGCTGAACAGTAAACATTGAAGTTTTAAAAAATTAAATTAAGGTAAGTGTACTAAACACTAAAGTTCGAACACTAGAACTAGTGAGTTAACCCCAAAAGTGTACTAATAGTCTTATCTTATGACTTTTTCCAACAAGTTTTCTTCTAAGAAAAGTATGGTCAAAATTATGAAAACGATGGCTTGCACAAGTGTTCCTTTACTGTATAGTGTAACTTAGTGGCTAATAAAATAACAATCTTCAATTATTGGTGACATCTCAAGATATGTAAAAAAATCTTGAATAAGTATAACATCTCAGGATATCAGATAGCAAGTATTTTACTTACTGATGAATAACTCACAAGTGATTCATGTAGAGCTTTTATGTACTACTTCTTATCAGTAACTAGCCCATAAACTTTCTCTTAGAAACTCTAATTTGGGAAGTGAGTCCCAACTGGACAGAGACTCTTGAAAAGTTCTGCTTTACCAACTAGTTTTGTCAGAAAAGTTTGTGAAGGAAAATTTTGGGGGCATATATAGCATTATCCAATTCTTCTATGTATCAATAAATTGTACAGAGCATTTATCACAAATACCTGCTGCAAACTGTCCACTTTCTCACACCGGTAAGTTGGGCATGGAGAGCTTCTTATACATCTTTGTGATTTAGATAGTTCACAGTCTCATCCTCCACACAAACATATATTTGCTCAGTAACTTGCTGCATCAAAATCACGAAACTTCCATCAGCAAAAATTGACTACTAGCATTATATCGATAAAAAAAACCAATGAATTGCATCTTACGAGAGGACTGAGAATCAAGGATTGTGAAAGAACCGAATAGATGCAGACATCAAGGGTGACATCGTACTTGTCCACGAATCTACTGGTTTCTCTGGTCATCTGGCTCATCACTCTTGTACAGACCGGGCTAAGAGAGCCTCTGTAGTACTCACCAATGTATCGAGAGTAGTTGCACGCCGTGGTGAAAAGGTTATAGGTCGAGTCTGATATCAACCCGTGGGACCAGAAGAACTCCGCCCTCGAATTGAAGTCTGTGGAGAACTCGAGTACCGGATTACCCAGCTGCCAAATATAGCAACAACATGAACTTTAGCCTCTTAAGAGAAGCAATCCCACCAATGAAGATCATTCTACTTAACTTCCTATAAGAAATCAGCTAATCTTAATGCAATACCTTATAAATCTAGAGAGGAAATTGCGTTAAAAAAGAAGAGACACATTCAACTAAACTTCTCATTACAAGTTCAGCGTAGAGTTGGAAATCACAAGATTTCTTGATCATACATACTGGAATTGTTTAGAACAAATACGACAATCGTAAAAATCTTTCAAGATGAGCAACGCCACTCACTGAAATCAAATCTTACAAGAAACACAACAAAGAAGTTCAAAAAAATTCATTATTTTTTTCTTGTTCTTCTACTTGCAGCAACTCCTTTGAGATTGAAGATCTTTTCTTTGGTGTTGAACTGGACCATAAGCTGCGCAAGCTGCGAAACGTAGTGCCCTAAAAAAACAAGGATAATCACATTAATACGAAGTAATTGTTATATGCCAAAGTCTCCGTAGTAAACAAAATTCAAAGCCTCAACTATCACCACCTGCATAGCTTTCTCCAGTGATGTAGAGATCCCTGGTCTTGTACTGCGGGAACTTGGCCAGCCACCTCCTAAGAAACACTAGGTCGTCCCTTGCTTAACAAATCAAATAAGTAACTCTCAGCCCAAAAAAAAACATCAGTTTTCTTACTGCTCAGCAAGCTTCTTTCTTACCAGTCATTTTGTCATCCACGCTCTCGTAGAAAGAAGAATCGAAAGAGTAGGAGAAGCCAACCCTTGCCGATGTCTCCAAGTACAACATGTTGGTCTCTACAAATTTATAAAACAACGGAGGAATGCGGGGTTTCAAGTACTGTTCTCTTCTTTGAAATCGAACAAGAGAGCAATCAAAGTAGTAGAAGAGGGACCGGTGCCTCAGCTCATCCATTGTGATGTAGCCTGAGAATTGCTTGAAGCTCACCTGGGGCTGGCCAGGGAGGCTACTGATCTTGTCTTCCACCATGGAGGAGGAGCACAGCTGGATGAAGAACGAGAGTTAGAAGAAGAAGAAGAGACTGGCCCTGCGGCTGGACTCGTCGACGGCCTTGGCGAAGCTCCTCGAGGCGGTCTGCCGGGACTTCTCGAGGAAGGTGGGGGCGAAGGGGACGAGCTCCGAGGGGTCAAACCAGCCGTAGCTGCTGTCGCCGAAGAACGCGACGAGGACGTGGTCCTCGCGCCTAGTCCTCCAGACCGACGGTGACGCTAAGGCCTCGTTGAAGATGTGGCCCGGCCACCATGGGTGCGACTTGACCTTCCCCCATACCATGTCGCCGGTCTCGAACCCGTGGACGGAGAGAGAGAGATCGTCGGATCCCTTTCTAACTAGGTTTAGGGTTTTGGATCTAGGGTTAGGATTTTGGAGTTGGAGGAAAGGAAGGAGAAGAAGAGGAGGAGAGGAGGGTGTTACTGAACTAGCTAGAGTTAGGGTTTTGGATTTTGGAGTTGGGGGAGAGGAGGGAGAAGAAAGGAGGAGAAGGAGAAGATCGACCAGAATGATTTTGGTGGAGGAAATTTTTTTTTCAAGCGCGGGTGCAGCAAGGATTTTGCCAACAATTAAACTTAAAAAATATTACAAGTTTGCCACCGCTCTGAAATATTAATAAAGTTTTGTTTTATAATCATTATAAAAAGTCCAGAATTAGCCTAAACTGTCATAGAAAAAAGGTATTTCGAACTTTGATGACGCTTATTTATCAGCCGTCATGAAATCCACTTATCAAGCGTCATTAATAGGTATTTTTGTTGTAGTGATCTCTCTCTAAACCTTCTCTATTTATCTTTCCCTTGCATATTTGTTAGTTTTGAACCCATAGGAACCACCCCCATGCATGAACCACCATTAGAAATGTTTTAGAGGCTCTTTTAAGTCCTCTTTAGGAGTTTGGGATAGGTTTGGTGTCCCCCACATGGAGAGATTTCAAAAGGGGCACACCATGTGTTTGTGTTTTTGTCCCATAGGCTTATTTGTCTTCTAATTTTAGATTTTTTATGTATTAGAGAGTAGATTAACCATGGTTAGGATGTTTAGGTTTGTTCTCATTTGGATACCAATGTTTGGATCTATGTATTATGGCCTACAAGTCCGATTTTTATGTAAAAATATCAAATATTGTTATATTTATGGATGTGTACTGATTTGGGAGTTTTTGTATATATATATTGATATATGTCTTGTGTGTATGTGATAGAGTGTGGGTGTGTTAGTGTTAAGTTAGTGAGTTAGATAATCTAGTTAGTATCCTAGATAATATAGTTAGTATGTATTTCTTTTGTCCAAAATAACCCAAATTCGTCATAATTTTTATCCACGTTTTTAGTAGCCAGAGCAACTTAGAAATGTCATAACTCCTAGCTCAAGACTCCGATTAATCTTCCTTTTTTAAAAGAAACTTATCGAAGTTAGCTTTTCAAATATATATATTAATAGGCCAAATTCGTTCTAGAACTTTCTGTAAAACTGTTTGAATGTCAGCTGTCCGAAAGATGAACGCGTTTTGGTGTTTTCACGATTTCGGGAGCTTCCAGACACGAAAATACGATCCGTTTGAAGTTTCGAAAAGCTAATACGATGGGCTACGACATACTTTAATCCTAGAATTTAGTGAATAGGTCTAATAGGTACAGTATTAATTTTAAGTAGAAAACTGACTATACGACATAGACATTTTGTGTATCCTATGAGCCTATGTAGTATGGATATCATGTGAATGTAGGTATCATAGGTTGTCAAGAATATGTATGATATAGTGTATATATATATATATATATATATATATATATATATATATATATATTATTGTTAGGTAATATATGTTAGTATAGTTTGTGTGTTTGAATGAGATAAGGATATATGTGGTTAGTAGAGAGAAGTAAGATTGATAGAGGATATGTGCTAGTGTGTGTTTGATGTTGTATAGATGGTAGTGTAGTGTGTGCGTTGTGAAGGTGAGAGGGTTGGGAGGATCATGCCATCCTATTTAACTTGAGGCTAGTGTGGTTTGTTGAGTGATTTGTATTTTGGTTGAGTGGTAGTGTGTTTGTATATAGATCATGTGTGTGGGTGTGTTAGAAGAGAGGAGGTGGATTTGGTATATGTGTTTGTGTGTGTGTTAGTGTTGGAGTGGAGAGGAATTTAGATGTATGTATGGATATGTTAGTATGTTAGTGGTTATGTTAGAATCTATGTAGAGGTTAGAGGTATCTTAGAAGTTAGATAGTTATATCTTGTATAAGTTAGATAGTTAGTTTTGTTAGTCTATGTTATTGTTAGTTAGAGATGACATATGTTAGTTGGTTAGAGTTAGAGATGGATATATATACATATATGTTATGGTTAGATATTAGTTAGTGGATGTTAGTTGTGTTAAGTTTCTAAGTTAGAATAGATGGTTAGAAGTTATATGTTAGAGTTGATTAGTATCTTGTATTAGAGATATAAGTTAGGATATAGAGTGATATCTTGAGATACCATAGTGGTATCTTAGGATATTTTGGGTATTAGCCTATTACCTTAAGGTAATGTATTTACCTACAAGGTAAAGGGGACTTACCTACAAGGTAGAGGGGGTTTACTTTATACTAAGTTATTGTCTATCTAATATTTTAGGGTAGATGGTTAGAGGCTAGATATTTAAAGTATTAGTTTTAGAGGTTAAGGTATTAGTTTTCAACCAAGGTAATGGTTTACCTTACCTTAAGGTAATGGGTTTACCTTATTACAAGGTCAGTGCACTACAAGAAAATGTAGCATTTACGGCGCACAATTTACGGCACGCAGTAACTGTGTGCCGTAAATGACACACTTTTACGACACGCATATTTGTGTGCCGTAAATGAGTTATTTTTTGTCTTTGTTACGGCGTATTTGGTATGCAAGCCGTCATTGTAAACGTATTTACGGCATGCAGGTATGTGCGCCGTGAATGATAACTTATTTACGGCATGCATTTGTGCACGCCGTGAATGATTTTTCATTGACGGCATGCACTTGTGTGTGCCGTAAATGATAGCTCATTTATGGCATGCATTTGTGCATGCCGTGTATAGTGCAATTGATTCTCATGGGCATATCTATATCTTATCTCACAAACTATTTTTTCCCAAAAATTTGGACCCTCTCCATTCATTTCCTACTTCGTAAACCTATACTACAAGAAATACACCATAAGACAACGAATTTTTTAGAAATGCAACAATTTTCGTTGCCAATAAATATTTTCTGCAACGCATATTTTGGTCGTTGTTAAACACAAATTTTGGCAACGAAACATTTTATCGTTGCTATCACTCAATAAACTAAGTAAACAACAATGATGTCATTGCTAAATCATCTATATTTTTATGGCAACAAATTATATTGTCGCTAAAATATTTTACGCATAGCAACGAAATATAGCATTTCTAAATATTTTAAAAATAATACTTTTATATTTTTTTTATTTGGATTAGAAATGAAAATTTTCCAATAGGCAACATAAATTTCTAACATATTCCACAAATTTCCTCCAAATTTCAAATTCCCTCCTGCCAAATCAGTAAGTCCCTCCCATATCAAGAAGGCCCTTCTAAATCAAACTCCCAAATCAAAAAAGCCCCTCCCCCAAATTCGAAAAACCCTACCTCCTCCTCTCCTCCCTTCACTAAACCAAAATCTCCTCCCTGATCTTCTCTCCGTCACCCTCACCGCCAACAAGAAGGAGAGGCCAACCGACGTTGGATTACTTTATTGGATTTCCATTTCATGGTTTTTGGTCTAATGATGAACAAGGAGGAGCGGCCAACCAACGTCACTTTCTCCCTTGAGGATGACACCGACCAGAGAATATCTGTAGGTGGTGAATTTCTGCTTATGGAGGTGATTCTCAGTTGGGTCAATATCAATTTATTGTTTTTTATATATAAATTTTGTCCCAACAACAAACATAATAATTCTAGGGAAACTCCATTCATGTTGAAAATATCATCTTAACTGGTTAGTAAATTTATATCATGTTATTTAACTTATTTATTATTGACAACTAGTTTTTCCATGATTTAATTATCACAAAGCTTTGAGGCCAAAAGTATAGAGTTTAATTTTTTTGTTAATTCTATAATCTACCTTGCATATGATGATCAAAATTTGAAACTATATATGTTTTGTCTGCATCATTTGTCTTTGCTTTTAACCACTCTTCTTTACGCATAACCAAGATTAAAATTCTCTATTGTCCCAAAAGTTTTAGTTTTTCGGAAGAAATAGTTCCGGACCTGCTTTGTAGAATTTTGGACATGATGAAATTGATTCATATAATTCTGATTCTGCAGAATTTCTTCTTTTGGGAAATTTCAGTAACCTTACTGCATTTTTTTTTAGAGTGATTGGGATTCTTAAGCTGAATTTATCTCAATTTGGTCTCCTTATACTACAGATTGTCAAGAAAAAGATAGGATCATACAAGGAAAGTATCCTATAAGTTTATTCCACATCTTTTAATCCAATACATTACTGAAATCACCTTGTAGAAGTAGTAAAAGAGCATATTTAATATTAAAAACATAGTTCAAAAAGTGTTCGACATATGTCCAATTTATCACATTACATTTTGGGTCTTGACACTTAAACAACAATGATATGCATAAAGTTTTGTTAATTTTGTTTTGGCAAAATATCGTCAGATATACCGGGTCGGACACGATAAATCAACCAATATCTGATAGGCTTTGTAGCAAATAATATTTGCAGCCAAAGATTGTCAACCCTGGCAATTATGACTACAAATGGTATGTTTTATATATTGCATCTGTTTTTCTTTCAACAAAGGCGGAGTCACCTCTCATATTTTAGAGTACATTCATCATTCTAAGTTCTGATTTGAGACTAGAGATCATGCATATTAGCTATGAAGTGAACCAAATAATTTAGAGTCGATCTCCAATAGCAATTGACTTGTGGGTTGGGGCACTCAAAATGAAGCAACAGTCAACTTGAATCGACTCATGTAACATACAAAAGATGATCATTCAATAAATACGAAACAACTGATAAATTTGGCAAACAGAAAGTTCATAAGTGGCATTATAGTTACTATATTCCTCCACCGAATGGCGAGAATTTAGAGATGTATGCTAAAGGGCTGTTGCTTATTTCAAAGAACAAGTAAGGATACTCCAAATATTTATTATATACATTCATGATAAGTTGTTTCTCCATTAGGATGCACATTATTTTATGTTTATTGCTATTCGTCTCTTGGCACTTATTTAAATAAAAAAGAATACTACTAGAATAATGAATACTTTATTATGAAGTAGAAATTCCACATATTGCAGACACATCTTTTTGTTTTTGGTAACTGAATGTTGCAGAATAGTGAATACCTTATCGTTAAGGAGAAGTTCCACATTATAGAATAGTGAATACTTTATCATATTGCATACACATCTTTATCATTAAGGAGAAATTCCACATATTTTAAATAGTACATTATTATGTTTGTTTCTTTATATTTTGTCTTAAATATTCTAATTGTGTATTTACTTTCTATTCAGTTCTTCCAAATGATAAAGTTGCTCACATGTTATCGTATTTTGTTCTTCAACTGGGTTCGAGGCAGGAGCTAGTAGCGGATACACCAAAGTATATAGCTATTGATATACGCAATGTAAGTGACATTAACACTTTTTAATTGTACAATATGCTTCTCCTTGAAACGTATGAAAACACACCTTGAAAACACATTTTAATTGTACAATATGCTCCACCTAATGCAAGCAGGGTAGGAAAACATGTGCAAGATCTGCACATCCATAATACCTCTCTTGTTCCTCATTAATTAGTAATCGAAATATATTTGATACTTAATTAATAATTAGAAACAATAATAACAATATGGTATAACTGTTGAAATATGAATTAAGCAGAAAAATCTAATTCATTTGCCATGAGTATTACCTAGAATATAGTAGTATTAGTTAGCTATCCTAATATGTTCATGGAGTTAGTGGGTTATAGTTCTCTGGGTACTGGTTCATTTGCTATGTGGTAGGGTTACGAATACATGGTACACTACTTTCTTTTGCATGTGGTTCAAGGGCTACTCACTAATAAAAAATTTCCAACTCAAGGTGGCTCATCATCCTTCCAAAATGACAACCATCAGACTTTATGCCTCTAAGACATATTATGTGTACCTTGTTCCTCGCTCTAGGTACGCTACCAAACTACTTATGAACTTTGATGATCTCTGGCATTCAGATTTTTTTCCAGTTAGTTTGGATGAGGCTGGCATACCTTATGATAGAGAAGCTCCACTTAAGGCTTTTCAGATTTGTGGAAAGGAAGTTCATCAAGGATACTGGGTATGCACCGTGCTTTCTATGTTGCTACTTCATTTGATATTGGAGGAAATTTTTTCATCTTTCATTAAGATTGAATTAAAAAATATTACTCTTCTTATTCAGCTCTTGAAAGTTGGAACCTCTAATTTAAGTTGTACTATTCACAACCTCAAACAAAGGCTTATGTATGTCATTCACATGAGTAAGGAATTTATATGGACCATTTCAAGTAGTTTACTAGATGTAAGTAATATCTTTATTTGTATAATTATAATAATATTTATGTATATTGTGTTTCACGAGATTTTCCTTCAAGATTCATGTTAACATTTTCAAGGCTGTTATATACATATCAGAGTTAATAGTATCAGTAATACCATTTTGTTACTAATTTGATGAAACTAATGATACAAAGATGGAATATGTAGAGATATATTATTGATAACTTTTCTATATGTTAGAATACAAGAAAAAAACTGGAATTCTGATTTTGTACCGGTGTTAGAACAAATACGATCATTTTCCGTTTACTTTGTGTTTCCAAGCATTTTACATTTGGATTTTCTTTCATTCTCTTTTCCCTATGATCTAACACATTGCTTGCATATGACTTCTAGGTCCTAATGGTTTGTTCTAGGGACTTCTTATGATTTGATATGTCCCTTAATTTTTTTTAATGTGATATGCAGGCCAAAGCAATCAAGGAGACAAGTGAGAGCCTTAGGCTTATTGGTTATTGCAGCAATCCTCTTTAAGTGTTAGAGATGGCTCTGGTATAGGTTCCAGTGGCAGCAATTCTGATCAAGTTCTAGTTTATGGAATCATTCCTGTTATGGTTGTTGTTATTCTCTCTGGTTTGGCATCTGTTTTATGTCAGCGGGCTTCTCAGGTTAGGCTTATTGACTTTGTTTTTATTTGAGAATTTTATCATGTTCTTACTAAGCCACTATATATGGTACTGTAGGTTTTCACTGGATGAATTGAAGATTGTTGTCCAACTTGTTTATTATCTGAATTTTCTTTACACTGCACAATGAGGAATTGATTTGTCATTACTGGATTATGAGGATTCAAACAATTCTTGTGGTCTCTTTAGTCCTTTAACTTTGCCTCTTGGGGCCTTGCAAGTTAGCAATTATTAGAGCAATTGATAAGTCAAGGAATACATTAATCTTCCTTCCAGTTAAAAGAACCCGAAGATCTAAGGGCTGATATGCCCATACACGTGACTCATCTTGAACCTCTGATGTTTTATTTTGGATGTTAAGCTAGGTTTGCGATACTTAAACCTTCATAAAGTTCATTGCTGCTTTTTCTTAGCAGGAGTAAGTTGGAATTTTCTGTTCTGTTGGAGAATTTAAATGAGCTCCTATACCTGAATGCAAAAGTTTCAATATGGACAAGTGAGACTCATCTTGAATTTATTTATTAAATCCTTGACAGAAAAGTTATCCATCAACAGCTAATTTTTATTTATTTGTGCGCATATTACCAATTTTAATATGGACAAAATGGGACGATTGACTGAGCAATGGTTGTGTTTATGCATACATTAATTTGTGCCCATAATACTCATTTATTTATGTATATTTTTTCATTGTTGTGTTTATATATACATCAAATTGGATATAATGAACTAAAACACATTTTATGTTTGTGCAGGTTATCAATCAATGAAAATATTTGGGTTTTGTGTTTGAAGCTTCACCTCTGCAACCATTTGAGCCGAAATTTGTCATAGATGACAATTTACATTTTTTCCCCCAAAGTAGGATAAATTATGAAACACGCTCAATTTGTATTGAAATATTGTATTGTTCTTATAATTCAGTACTAAAATACTTTTGTAGTTCATGAAACAATATGGCATGATACTTTGGCATGGCCTTTTGTTTGCTATTAATGTATTTTGGCTATTGAATCCGATTATTTTTATGATATCACGTGTCTGGGTTCTATTGAATTACGTTTCACTTTTGTAGTTTGATTGGGATTATATGCCAGTGATCAACTATTTCTTTAACTTATGTTTGTTATGTTATATACTTTGTTTACCATTGATATCCTTGCTTAAATAAATAGGCCGGATTGGTATGGAAATAATAATAATAATTATAATAATAATAATAATAATAATTATTATTATTAGATAAAAAAATTCATAAAATATTATTTACAGCACGCTATATATGTCATAAATGGTAAATATCAAAAATATCTTTTACGACATCAAAATGTATGCTATATTTGATCATGTGCGAATAACTATTACGGTGTGCATCTATACGCCGTATTTGACCCAGCACGAATATCTATTACGACGCACATATGTATGCCGTGAAAGATCAATTATGGCACACGAAATATGCCGTAAATGGTTGTCGAAATTCAGTAAAAAATATCTATTACGGCGCACACATGTATGCCATGAAAGAGCAATTACGGCACACACAATATGCCGTAAATAGTCGTTGAGATTCTGTAAAAAAGATATTTACGGCGTTAATATGTTTACATTTACTGCATTCAAAATGCGCCGTAAATAATAGGCTCATTTACGGCATGAGCTTTTACGGTACCAAAATGTATGCCGTAAAAGCTCATTTACGGCGCGTTTCGCGTGTCGTAAATGATCGGTATTCTTGTAGTGGTGATTGGGTTTACCTAGGTAACTAAGGTTAGATATCTAAGTTATTGGTTAGCTAGTAGCTTAGGATAGATATTAGATATGTAAGATTGGTATCTTGGTAGTTAAGGTATTTATACCTAGACTAAGGTATTGGATTTTCAACTAAGGTATTGGTATTAGGATATCAATAGGGCTAAGGTATATGGTATCTTGGGATAAGATATAGGTTGGTATCTTACTAGTATCTAGTATCTACGTTAGTGTCTTAGGATGTAGATGAGTGGTATCCTAAGATACAAATCAGTATCTTAGAGGGTAAATTAGTAGGCTAAGGTAATGTCTAAGGTATTGACAAGGTAATAAGGATTACCTATAGTCTAAGGGTAAGGTATTGGTAGGATATTGAGGTAGATGGTTAGATACTAGTCTAAAGTATTAGTATGATCTATTAGCCTAGGTTAGTGAGTTATCTACTAACCTAAGGTAATATATTACTAAGGTAAGGGTATTACCTAATATCTAAGGTATTAGGTTATCTTGGTAGATAATGGTTAGACTTGGGTTATCTTGGTTGGTAATGGTTAGACTTGGATTATCTTGGTAGGTAATGGTTAAAAGTGGATTATCTTGGTAGGTAATGGTTAGAAGTCGGTTATCTTGGTATATAATGGTTAGAAGTGGGTTATCTGGGTAGGTAATGGTTAGAAGTGGGTTATCTTGATAGATAATGGTTAGAAGTGGGTTATCTTGGTAGGTAATAGTTAGAAGTGAGTTATCTTGGTAGATAAATGTTAGGAATAGGATACTTGACTTAGATTTTGTCTTGTTTGACAAAGGTTGACTGTTTTGACTTAAAGTTAACATTGGACCTAGATTGGACTAGGAGTTTACCAGAGTTGACCAGTTGACCAAAAGTTAACTGTGAGTCAACCATTAGCCAGTTTGACCTAGATTGGATTAGAAGTTGACCAGAGATGACCAGTTGACCAAAAGTCAACTGTAGATCAACCCTTGACCTAGTATGATCTAAATTGACATAGTTTGACCTTGTTTGACTTTGTTTGACTTACCTTGACCTAGTTTGACTTTATTTGACTTAGTATGGCCTAGTTCGACTTTGTTTGGCCTAGTGTGACCTAGTATGATTTAGTTTGACTTAGTTTAACTTAGTGTGACTTAGTTTGACCTGGTGTGACTGAGTTTGACCTAGATTTGTATAGCATACACTAGAAATCATGCCTAACACTGTCAAACCCTAATTAACTCATGTATATCTCATCTTTAGGTCTGTGACATCACTCTGAGCATCGATTCTCACTGACAGCTCAGGACCGCAGGCGAGTACATTCACTGATAGTTTTTATTGTCTTGATATCTACTATATCCGATTCAGTTGTAGTGTCTTACTTGATTCCCGACACGATGGTTCACGGACTAGTATACGTCCGATCCTGTCATGAGATGTTATTTCTGGACTTTCCTGGTATATTGGTACATTATTCGATCTTGTTTTTATTGTACTTGTATAGACACCGATTTGGGAGTGGGCTGGCCCCTTGCTTTTGAATCCCATGTCATGACGTGACATATCCGGATCCATTATACTACTCGGAGATGGAGAGTTATTAGAGGTTATGTGATCAATACCCTCATGTCACTAATCTTGTGCTTGCGCCACCCTCACCGCACGTAGGGTGTAGCGAGATCTTATATCTCTTGTGCTCGCTTTCCATGTTGGCCGGCTTGACCCTTCTTGAGATTTTTCTGTGATAGCTGGGCCAAATGGAATAGCCTGATTATGTGTCCCAAGCCGATCACATAACGCTCTAATATCTCATGGCACCATTTTATGTTTACATTTATACATCATATATCCCTGTTACATTCTACATTCCTGTATTTCATACCATGACATGATATCCAATTTATATATCCTGTTTATATTTCATTTCTTGATATTTGATCTTGTTTTTTTTATTATAATTGTCTCTTATAGAATTTGTCAATTTATATGCAACTGCTGTTAGTGTTTGTACTTGCTCATATCCTGACAGGATAACCCCGTTGATGTTTACAGATGATCTAGAGGCCGACTTCTCGACCTTCTATGGCTACGACATAGATGGCGAGTACGACTTGGATATTCCCGTGGAGCCGGTACTCTTAGAGGACGTACCGTCTGCTTAGAATAGTTAGATAGGCTTGCCTGGACTGTGATCCAGCTAGTACTTCAGACTTGTAGTATATATATTATTTGGGATTTCTGTTATGTTTTTAACACTAAACTTGTGTGGGATCTTGCATCTATTCCTGTTATTTTTCTTCTATCATATCTTTCATATTTCATGCTATCTTTCTTAGATATCTTGTAATTGAGTTATGACATTATATACCTCCGTACGGAGATGACAGGTACCTTTATATTGTGTCTAGATGTTGTATGTTATAGACGACCTATACAGCGTTCTACCACCGATCCTGCGGCGTAGGCTGGATGTACCCATGTGCTCGTACCCCTACTTAGGGTACAGGTCGTAACACATATCGGTTATACATCTCCCGCGCCTCCATTCTGAACACTCCTATATCTTAATTACCCCATCAGATTCCCTCTCTACCTTGGCACCTTTTCAGTTCCAACGGATGTGATGCAGTCATCCGACCTTCATAGATCTGGTAACGGACAGTTGGAACAGAGTGTGCCAGGGCCCACCTATTTTTGTTTTAAATGCTAAACTCTAGAGACTCCATGCGGTCTTGCGGGACTGGAACTGGAATATTTTTGGTGACCTTAGAAAACAAAAAAGAGAGCTGCAAAATGAGATTGAAAATTTAGAGGCCACCCTCCAAGTTCAATGGTGTGACGCAGGTGGTGAGGATCTCATACAAACTAAACACAGGTTGGATACGGCCTTGGATTTAGAAGAATAGTTGCTTCAAGATCAGGCCAGAATTAACTAGGTCAAGAAGGGGGACAAGAACTCCACTTTCTTTCATGCGATCATTAAGGAGCGGGCAAACACAAACAGAGTTCGGCTTTATCAACAAGATAGGTCCTTGGTGGAGGACTAGGTTATTATGGACTAGGCCATTCTTTATTTTTCAGAATTTGTCGACTTTGTACCGGCTCCCAATCCGGATAACTTTATTGACTGCATCCCGAACCTCATCTGGGAGGAGCAGAATCTGGATTTGTGTGCGATCCCCCTGGAAGCTGAAGTCGAATCTGCGGTCAAATCACTCAACCCCCAGGGAGCTCCCGGCCCGGACGGCTTCACTGGAGTATTTTATATAAAGTGCTGGAACATTATTAAGCATTACATGATTGCAGCTATCCGGGATTTCTTCTTAGGAATCCAGCTGCCGAAAGGGATCACCGCGACCAACCTTGTCCTCATTCCGAAGATCTCCAAACCTACGGATATTCAGGACTTTAGACCTATTAGTCTTAGCAACTTCACACACAAAGTCATCTCCAAATATTGGCTGGCTTCCTTCCCTCCATCATCTCTCAGGAGCAAACATGTTTTGTCAGAGGTTGTAGTATTCATGAAAATATCAGCTTAGCCCACAAAACCTTTGGGACCATCGACAACGAGATTATCGGAGGCAATGTGGCGATTAAGCTGGATATGTCTAAAGCATACAACATAGTAAACTGGAGGTTCCTTATCTGTGTCTTGCGCCAGTTTAGATTCAGCCAGAAGTGGATTAATCTCATATTCAGGAATATCTCTAATTGTTGGTACTCGATCTCCATCAACCGGAAGACGGGGGGGGGGGGGGGGGGGGGGTTCTTTCGGTCATCTAGAGGCCTAAGACAGGGGGACCCTATTTCACCTGCCTTGCTTATCATAGCTCACGATGCCCTTAGCAGAAAAATCTCCAAACTCAGTCTCCACGGCCATATTAAAGCAATTCTTGGGCCGTCAAGATAGTCTCCCCATATCACACCTTTTCTACGCAGATGACAGCCTGATATTCCTCAACGGTGGCACTGCCAGCATGGACAACCTTCTGAAGACGTTACAGGATTATTCTGAGACTTTGGGACAGGTCATAAATATGGAAAAGTCTGCCCTGATTGTCTTCCAGAAGGATCATATGTCTACTAGTGCGGCGGATATCGTCGCGAGGACCGGATTCAAGATAACACATATACCTATTCAATATTTAGGGGTGCCGATGTTCAAAGGT
The DNA here is from genome assembly GCA_029216955.1 of Iris pallida. NCBI lineage: Eukaryota > Viridiplantae > Streptophyta > Magnoliopsida > Asparagales > Iridaceae > Iris > Iris pallida. The sequence goes on from JANAVB010028398.1 coordinate 8,161,966, forward strand.
CAGGTCAAACCAGAATACCTTTTCAAGCTGACTGAGAAATTTGAGAAGAGAATCTCTGGTTGGAGAGGTAGACTTCTATCTTTTGGCAGAAAAATTATCCTTCTCAAGAGCGTCCTTACTGCCCTCCCCATCCTCTCCCTATCGGTGATAAAACCCCCTAAGAAATTCCTTCAAAAACTAGATAAAATCATGACGGCTTTCCTCTGGAACTCTAAAGACAAACACCGCTCCAGATGGATTGCTTGGAATAAAGTATGTCGAACGATTGCCGAAGGGGGTTTAGGCTTAAGATCCCTCAATCAGATGATGATAGCCCTTCATGTGAAACATTGTTGGGCATTAATTAAAGACGAATCTGTGTGGGCCCACTATATGCTGCAGAACTACGGAGATCCTTCGTCACCCAACTACTCCCCCCAGTACTCCCCCACACCGTTATGCAATCGATGATGAAGATTTTTTACACTGTCTTCAGAAACTGCCAGTGGGTCCTGGGTCGGAGAAATATTCCCATTTGGGGACCTAATTGGTGTGGCACCCCCTTACTAAACCACCTGAATTCATGTATACCCCTACCATCCGCCAGGTGTTGGCATCTCATTTGGTACGCGTCTCCCTGGATGAGGAGGTCATGTAAACCCCCTAAATTTCTACTACGATTTTTTTTTAAAATATTTTTGTAATTATTTTGTACGTCGTATCTGCACGTCGCATACGAATTCGCATTTTTGTATTTGCGTAGTATGCGAGAATTGCGTTCGTATTTTCTCGTCGAGTGCGAATATGTACGAGGTACATATATTTGGAATTTATTTTTAGAAATATAGCTTTCAATAATATATGATAAATAATATATTTTGCTTAAATTATAAAAGGGCACCACAATAGATTTTTTTTCAAATTCGTATAATTTCATATGTCGTAAAGGATATTTATTTTATTATACAAATATAAATGGTAGCTTTGAAAACTATGTTTTGAGGCAACTATTCTTTTGCATATGAGGTACACGAATTTAAATTTATTTTCGAAATTAATTAAATACTATTATTTATTATTTGGAAAAGTTATGTTTAAATTAGTTTATTATGAATAAACCGGTATTTGGTTTTATCAAATTTTTTTGTGAGTTTTCGAATTTAATAGAAAGATTATCTAGTTAAAATATATTGGAAGATATTCCTTTTTGATTAAAAATATGATTTAATTAAATGAAGTAATTATCTAATGAGGGATTTAAATCCTCCCAATTCTATCCAACTGGGAATTCCTACCTCCTATAAAAGGAGAGGTACTCTTCCATAATTTTCTCCACACCCACAGATTGTGCATTGTGTCTGTGCCTCCCATCCACTATATTTCTCCCATTACAAATATAGATCTCCTCTCCGTGTCCGACATGCCAGATACCACTTTGCCTCTGTGTGTCACGCAGGACACGATTCTAGTTCCCGACACAACCCCCGACATCACCCAAACCTATCCTAAACCTGTCGTCCCCCTGCTACTCTTCCTGTCCACCCAGCACCGCCGTCATCATCTCGCGTCCTCCCCGTCGTTTCCTTATCGTCGCCACCAAAGGCAGCAACCCAACTCCGGCGAGCTCGACTCCACACTCCCCGCCTTCGCCGTAGCCACCTCGCCACTCCGACAAACGATCCCGGCCAGCCACCATTTTCCCCAAATCCTCCTCTCCATCACCCAAGCCACACCCGACAGCCACCCAACGCTGCCATCGACCCATCACCTCCTCCTTGTCGTCGCAAAACGATCCCGGCCAACCTCCTCCCATAGTCGGACAGCCCCGTCAAAATTCGGTCACCACCACCATCATCATCTCCTCACCGCCACCACGTCACAGCCCCAAAAAAAAAACCCCATCACCAGAAAGAGAAGAAGAGGGTGAAACCCTAACCTCCGTCGTCCGCCGCCTATCTCCGCCACCACTGTCGGAAGCCGCCGCTTCGCACTTGGCCGTCGACCCAGATCGAGACCGCCGCGCTTCGGTGAGTGCTCCGCTTTGGCGTCGCCTCTGGCACCACATGCTCCGCTCGCCCGTCCAGTCGCAGAAACTGCGGCGCCATCCGCTGACCTCCGCCCATATTCGGCGACTCCGCGACGAGCGGACTGCTCCGCGCCGCTCGCGGCGAGCCTCGGTCGTCGCTCGAAGCCGCGGCGCCACCGCACGAGACCGCCGGCATGTCTCCACCCAGCCCCGACCAGTCGCCTCCCCGTGCTTGGACGGAGCGCCATTGCGCTTCCCACTGTAAGTCCATCCCGCTCTTCCTCTCTCTCTCTCTCTCGCACTGTAAAGATTTGGAGGGGAGCTGTATAGATAAATGTTAGGAGATTTTTATTATATATTTTATTATTATTATTAGTATTATTACATTGTTAGTATTACTTTATTTTTAGACCAAAATAATTGTATAAGTATTATTATTATTATTATTTTCAGTTTGTTTTTAGTGTTAGATAATGGAGGGATAAGTACAAATTATTTTATATTGTACTATAATCATAGCTTTATTATTATTAGTTCATATTATTAATAATTTTTTTTTGTATTTTAACATGGCTATTAGCATATGAAATCCTTTCAAAAAAAATTATTATCTAGTAAGAATATATCTAGACAACTATATATAAATATTATATAAGATATAGTCTATATTTCAAGATATGGTCTTAAAACCCTAGAAAAATTTTATGAAAATATTTTGATCCCTGGGTATATAGTTTCCAAAGTAATAAAATAATTTTTAAATATTTTCAAATACTTATTTAATTTATTTTAAAAGATATAGTTTTTCTATCTATAGAATACATGTGACAAACTTAGAGTTAGCACAAAACAACCTTGTTTGAGTTTTCCTTAAAAGTATTTTTCCTAAACCCTATTTGTACTAATAAAATTTAGTTTTTTTTTAAAATATATTAGTTTCTAAATAGTTTTCTAAGTAAAGATATATTTTGATAATAAGAAATGACATTTCAATTCTCCCTTAGATTAGAAAGTCTCGATCGTAACTAATCATCCTTCCCTATTTTCTCGTGAACGGACTCTTCCCCATCGAATATGGAGATTGGGCAACTGGAAATTTACGGAATATCACATCATACCAGGCGTAACATCAGGCAAGATACCTTGCCATTATACTGTTTATATTCAGTCTGCATTTTAGTACATATCACTGTTCATTATTTCCAGTTATTACAGTTCTTGATTTACTACATGCTCAGTGATTATTAGTTTACTTTGTTACTATCCTTTGGTTGCACATGAACCTAGAGTTAAGGAACTACCGTCTGTAGTGTATCGTATATACCTTGACATAGTTGTACCACGAGAATGTGTGAGATGAGTAGCATGTAGAGGTTCTTGCGTGTAGGCTGATCCCCCATGCGCATGCGTTAGGGCTAACTGCTAATAGAGGCATGTTAGGAGACTTAGCAGTTAGTAGAGGTACATGGTCGTGGATGCGACTTGACAGGTACATTGGGTGGGGAGAACAATACCTGACATATGGGCTTCTTTGCACTTCCCTACTTACCTGTGCGCTCCGCCGGAGACGCAGGCTCCAGATGCCTTCTGACGTTTTTCAGAGCGTTATGGACGTAGCCCCTTGCACATGATGCCCTCTGACGATCTTCGGACGTTAAGGACGTGGGCCCTTGGTGCCCTATATGGGGACCATGCCGATCGTATTTACAGCCAAGGCTCATGCGTCGAAGGATTGTTTCTCAACTGCATGATCACTTTAGTATGGTTAGGTTACCTTATTTATGTCTTGTCACTTTCATTGATTGTGGCATATTTTACATTCAGTATTTATATGGCATGTTTATTGTATCTTGTTACGTCCCTCTGAGGACCTGGTTATCTCTCCAGGTGTGTCTTGTGATTTCTGCAGGTGCTCTAGCTAAGGCCATTTCTTCGGGATGTTGCTCTTGGATCGTCATCCCCTTCACTCTACCAAATTACTTTCCTTGTACATTTCTTTCCTATTAAAATTTATTGGTAGTGGATTTGTCTCCACCCAACGATTGTATACATGACAAATTTAAAGTTGCTTTTATATCATTATTTATCTTTGTGGATGAGATTTAGTGCCTTAGTTACTGCATTTTACAGCTTATGTATACATACGACGGTCCATATACTTCGTATGTATACAGCTGGTATGATTACGTTCTAGTCCTTCTATTTTTGGGACTGGGGCATTACAGGTCAATATCCATAACTTCCTTCTTGCCGAAGCAACTGACATGCTGGACACCATTGCCCTTATCAACGAAAATGATCAGATCTGCTGGACCCTTAACCAATAGGGGGAGTTCTCTACTAAATCTTACTAGGACCACCATAGGGGGAGACACCTAACAGATAACTGGTGTGGATTCTGCAGGAATAAATATATTCAACCTCGCATCGGTGCTTTCCTTTGGCATTTGCGTCGGAATACTATCCCGGTGGAGGCTAGACTTCTGTCCATGGGAATCAACCTGGCGTCAAGATGTGTATGTTGCACTGACCCGAACACCGAAACCACCAATCACCTATTCGTCATGGGGGAGACGGCTAATAAGATTTGGCTCCACTTCTCTGCAACTTTTCACCTTTCCACTTCCTACACCACCGTCGACCAACTTGCTCAGGTATGGCTTCTAAACTCTTCTCCCTCTTCTTCCTCCTCGGTAGACATCAGCAGGAACATTGTTTTTGCCTCATGTTTAGGGAAAATTTGGAAGCAAATGAACTCCATCCTCTTTGGCGGTGGAAGACGAAACCACATGGAGATCGTTCACCGGGCGACGGCGCATCTTCAGCACACTTTGTCTGCCCATAACATGAGGACAGACGGTTTGGGAAGACACAACATCGGCGGAGAAGCTCGTGAGGAGACGACTATCCGGTGGGTAACACTAGGGGTAGGGTGGAAACTTAACACTGCGACAAAGGCAGGAGTAGACCCAGGACTTGCGTGCGGAGGGATCGTTAGAGGCAACCTGGGCAACCTCATTGTGGCCTTCTCCCTTTTCACTGCGGATAACGCGAGTCCCCTGCCGGATCTTGAAGCCCTCCTCCTGGCGCTGAGATGGTGTAACACTCAGAATATCCGCCCAGCTGAAATTGAAACTCCTTCCGAATGCACTTTGAATATCATCGCCAAGAATGCTGCTCCCCCATGGACCCTGACATACAAGACCCGCAAAATCCAACAACTACTTAACCCCAACACTAGAATTGTACATGCTTCGACTGCTACGAATGGTGTGGCAAAAGCTCTGGCTGAACTGGCCCATGAATCCAGACGAGATCAGATCTTCTTCCACACCTCCGACCTTCCGACGACGGCCGGATACGCCCTTCGTAAGGACCGCCCTGGTCCTTAGAAGGACCTTGTCCTCTTCTGTTTAGTTCTTATTTTGTTTCCTCCAGCTCTTTTCGGGGAGGATAGTTTTTCTTTTGTTGTTCGTCTCGGCTTTGGCCGGACGGGTATACTTTTGTTGGTCGTCGGACTATCTCCCGGCGACTTCTTTTCGGCTCTTCCTTTTTCAATGAAGTCGTCTCTTAAAAAAAAGTTGTGAAATGGTAAATAGCTACACCCTTTCAGTTTCCATCAGATATATTTCTCAAATTTTAGATTCTTGTATAAGTAATATCCAAATGTAACACATGTAGATAGGATGAATTGTATAAGAAGTTATTTTTTTTTATACATTCTGCATTTTGGGAAGATTTATGAAATGCCCAAAAACTAAAAAGTTTTATGTAAAACCCACCGCTAAAAAAACTTTCATCGCGTGCCCAGAATTAGAGAAACTTATCCAAAGCGGGTTCCAAATGACCCTTTTGCCCTTCCTTTTAATTTATTGGAAACACCCACAAAACTGCTCTTAAAAAAACGTTTCAATACTCCATCTTCTTCCATACGCTGCTCACTTTCGAATCTAGGTTTTCTCCTCAAAAATCTTCAAAAACTCGTCGAAAAATTTCGGAAAGACCGGAACGAACGACAAAAGTGCTAAAACGGAGGTCCAAACATCATTTTTTTGCGAATCTAAAATTTCGGAAGGCCGTCTAACGATACGCTCATTTTGCGACAAACGGGACCTCGTTTCGACCTCCCAGTCAAAAGTTATGGCCCTCCAAAGTTTCAGCTAACCATAAAATGCAGGAGAATGACATTCTCCGTCTTAATTTACACGGAGAATGACCATTTTCCGTCTTAATTAGGACGGAGAATGACATTCTCTGTCTTAATTTACACGGAGAATGGTCATTCCAGTGTTAAAACGCAGGAGAATGACCATTCTCCATGTTAGAAACACGGAGAATGCCATTCTCCGTGTTAAATGAAACGGAGAATGTCATTCTCCGTGTTAAATAAAACGGAGAATGGCATTCTCCGTCCTAATTAAGACGGAGAATGGCCATTCTCCGTGCTAAATTAAACGGAGAATGACCATTCTCCGTCTTAATTAGGACGGAGAATGCCATTCTCCGTGTAATTTATCACGGAGAATGGTCATTCTAGTGTTAAAACGCAGGAGAATGACCATTCTCCGTGTTAGAAACACGGAGAATGCCATTCTCCGTGTTAATAGGACGGAGAATGCCATTCTCCGTCTTAAATAAAACGGAGAATGCCATTCTCCGTCCTAATTAGGACGGAGAATGACATTCTCGGTCCTAATTAAGACAGAAACGGAGAATGTCATTCTCCGTGTTAATTAGGACGGAGAATGGCATTCTCCGTCTTAAATAAAACGGAGAATGGCATTCTCCGTCCTAATTAGGACGGAGAATGCCATCCTCCGTCCTAATTAAGACGGAGAATGGTCATTTCCAGTGTTAAAACGTGTAATTTAGTTTTTTCAGGAATAAAGAGTTTCGTTCTTCTTTCAAAGCGATGATAATTCTTATGGAAAAGAAGAAGAAAGATCTTCTCACCACAATTGAAGATCTGAGTTCAAATGTCTCCACGATGAAGATGATGATGATGGTGATGATGATGACGAGCGATGATCTGAGTTCGACTGAAGAAAAATACACCGAACTACGAACGATCTTTGCGATCTCTGCTGAATATGAGAGCAATGGAATTCAGATTTCCCGTGAAGAAGAAGAAGACGAAAATCGCAATCCAGATCTGAGTTTTTTGAATTCAAATACATATAGATGACCAATTCGCGCTGAGGGGTAGTTTCGGTATTATAAAAATAGCAGTTTCTAGCGGGTGGCATCTAAAAGGGAATCTTGGAATATTTAACGTGAAAATACTTAATTCTGGGTATTTCATAAAACTTATCCAACGGGTGGGCATTTCATAAAAGCCCACCCCGAAATTGGGTTTCTCAGCAATTTCCAGATTGTTATTTGTACGGATGATATATCATGATATGAAATTAATATTAGGTCATGTGGTGATCCAATTTCAGATTTATTTGTAGAATATATACTGCATAAAATGTTATTGAAGTCCAAATCTCCACCACCACAATCTATTCTATGTGCATGACTCCAAACTACAAACAAGCAACAAAAATCCATATTAATCAACTCGTAGGTAAAAATTTGGACCCCTACTTTTGTATGAATAAAAATTTGGACCCCCATCGTATTATCTATTAAATACAGTCTGTATTATCTAATGCAACGTTTTCAATGATCTGCTCGCTAATATTCATAGAATATGGATAAATTATTAGGTAAACGAATTAGAAGACAACCACATGCTATTAATCCAGATTATATGTAATTACTGCATAGATATATTTCATAGTTTAGTATATATTCAAAGCTTAATATGACAGGTTTGTAGTTTCATATATATAAATGCAAATTTATAAATATATGAGTAAGTATTACTTAGTTATAACTAAACCACCTCCTGATGGCGATTGGCGAAAGGTTCTCTCCAATTCTAGTAAATATGCACAGAAAGTTCCATGCGAACGGTCCCAATTTTTACTTTTTTTTTGCTAATTATTTATATTCCATGATATTGTTACTAAATTCAATTAAAAAAAAAATCTTTCATCGTTCTATTTTCTATAAATTATCCCAATTAACAACTTTAAATATCTAGATAACCTTTCTCTTACCCATCTTTCCCGGTTGTGAAGACAAAAGACTCCTACTCCGTCGTCTTTGTTGACATGTTCTCTATGGACTCACACCGAAGTTTGACAATTTTGATCATTGACTAATTAATCTGACAGTGACCATTGGTTGAATATCATCTACGTGTATCATAATCATGGGCGGGCAAACTTATACCAAGTCGTAGTGCTCATATGCCTATATATATAGAATGGAATGGTTCCCTCTTAACACTCACTCACAGCTCCTTCTAAGCCTTCAACAACTTACTCTTACTCTTTCCATAACAACCAAAGCTATACTAATCAAGACATGGCATCGAAGACCATCGAGAGCCACCGGGCTGGCGCCGAGGTCTGCCACGGAGACGCCGAGTGCAGGAAGAAGTCCATCGAGCTCCTCGGAGAGCTCGGCCTCCCGAGGAACCTCTTCCCCCTGGTGGACATCCAGGAGTTTGGATACAACAAGACGACGGGCTTCATGTGGCTGGTCCAGAAGAAGAGCACCACCTACACCTTCGAGAAGATCAAGCGCAAGGTGTCGTACGCCACGGAGGTGAGCGCGTTCGTGGGGCCTCGGTCGATAAAGAAGCTGAGCGGAGTAAAGACGAGGGAGCTCCTCCTATGGCTGACCGTCTCCGAGATGTTCTTCGCCGACGCTACCACCAAAGAACTCACCTTCAAGACCCCCACCGGAATCTCCGATAGTGACCATTGGTTGTACATCATAATCATGGGCGGGCAAACTTATACCAAGTCGTAGTGCTCATATGCCTATATATATAGAATGGAATGGTTCCCTCTTAACACTCACTCACAGCTCCTTCGACTAAGCCTTCAACAACTTACTCTTACTCTTTCTATAACAACCAAAGCTATACTAATCAAGATATTATGGCATCCAAGACCGTCGAGAGCCACCGGGCGGGCGCCGAGGTCTGCCACGGAGACGCCGAGTGCAGGAAGAAGTCCGTCGAGCTCCTCGGAGAGCTCGGCCTCCCGAGGAACCTCTTCCCTCTGGTGGACATCCAGGAGTTCGGCTACAACAGGAACACGGGCTTCATGTGGCTAGTCCAGAAGAAGAGCACCACCTACACCTTCGAGAAGATCAAGCGCAAGGTGTCGTACGCCACGGAGGTGAGCGCGTTCGTGGGGCCTCGGTCGATAAAGAAGCTGAGCGGAGTGAAGACGAGGGAGCTCCTCCTATGGCTGACCGTCTCCGAGATGTTCTTCGCCGACCCTACCACCAAAGAACTCACCTTCAAGACCCCCACCGGAATCTCCGACAGCTGCGAAGCCTCCGTCTTCGACCTCGAATGAAGTGACCGGATTGCCACTGGCCAACTAGCTAGCTAGTTGTGGTTACAATTAATTTTTGATTTATATATGGCAATGACAATATGTTTCACTATCTATAATGAATCTTGTTTTCCCTATGTTTTCTTATAATGCAATAGTGTTTGTTAGTTCCACATATTCATGTAACTTTTCCAATTGATGGAAGAAGATGTCAACTGTATTTTCAAAACGATGGAAAGTGATGTTTAATACTGAGGCTTATTTGTGTTGGTGTTAGATGGGGTTTTCAAACTATGTGGAGAGTATTCCGAGTGCGACAAGCGTTATCTATGTGTCGGAAAAATTCGGAAAGTCTAAGACAACAAAGACTGACATGATTTCTACTTGTACCAGAAGCCATTGAAAAAGTACAGATCAATGGTATATATACCGCTGTCGGTGACGGTATACTAGTGTGACATTAGTTTGTTTCAGAATATAGGTTTGGACACGAAGGGAAATCCGTATACTGGTATCGGGGCCGAAATTGAGTATTTTCTTATTTATACCGTACGTTGAATAAAAAATAATAGTCCAGATTCTTCAGGATTAAGAAACTTTAAATAGGTCTTTCCTAAATACCATAATCCATCATCATCATTATCACAAGATCATAAGAAGAGAGTTCTCAAATGTTGCAACTTTCTAAGAGATGAAGAGATATTTGAAGTTTCAGAGGTTGATTCGAGGAGAGAGAGTTTCGAGGAGTTTCTCATTAATGCTTCTTCCTTGTCATTTTGTCTTCGACAATTCTTCGTCTACTCATTGTAATATATTTCTATCTACTGAAGTGTTACGGTGATCTGTATGGACCGAGTGGAGTTTGTAAATGACATCAGTGTATTTTCTGTGTTCCATTAGTGGAGCATTTTCTGGGTTGGAATCTGATCGTCTTGTAGTTTTTTTTCGTCTGGATTTTTCACGTAAATATCGTTGTGTTTGTGTTGTAATTTCTGAGATAATTTTGGCTATTTTGTTTTGTGCGACTTTAATTTTTTGTCCTCGCCAGGTCCTATCGGCTTGGGAAAAAAAAATTTGCGTTTCGTTCACAACATAATGATATCAGAGCCAGGTTATGTTGATCCCAATACAGTGGTATCGAAGTTGTGATTGACAGGACTATGTCAGAACACAGGTTGCTAGGTGTTAGAGGTTGATAGACATACCGAGTAGACGAGATGAATGCGAAGTTAGTGCACATGATAAACCTAAATGGTTCTAATTATCACTATTGGTGGAGCAAGATAAAATATTTGTTGCATCTTCCGATATTTGCTTCTAAGAAATCTTGTGAGAATTCCGAAGAGGACTAAAATTTTGAGCATATACAGATGTGTATATATATCAGGCAGTTCGTGGACAAGAATTATATGTATAATCATATCGTCAATATTGATCCTGCAAAGTCCTTGTGGGATAAGCTGGATATGGGAAGAAGATCTGGATAAACAAAATTTTATTCATGATCCGATCGCAACAGATGATGGGTCTCAGGTATAAGCATGGTTGACCAGTTATCCTTTATGAGTGTAAAATTCGATGACAAGACTTTGGTTGTTGTGTACGTACGTTATCCAAATCTATGTTTGTCTAGAGCGGGATATTGAATGAATAATTGCCTCTTATATATTCAAATTCAAGTTGTAAAATGAAAAATAGCTACACTCGTTCAATTTCCATCAGATATATATTTTTCAAATTTTAGACACTTGTGCAAGTAATATCCAAATGTAACACATGTAAATAGGATGAATTGTATAAGATATTATTTTTTTTATATTGTCTGCAATATTGTTATGGGAAAATTTATGAAATGTCCAAAAATTGCAAAAGTTTTATGTAATACCCACCGCAAAATAACATTTTATCGCATGCCTAGAATTAGCGATGAATATATGAAGCGGGTTCTGAATTTATTGAAAACACCCCCGAACCCTACTCTTCAAAAAAATAATATTTCGATTCTTTCTCTTCTTCCAAACGCCGCTCAGTTTCGAATATAGGTTTTTTCCTCCAAAATCTTCAAACCTTTCTCTCCATTCGCAATCTTCACACCATGTCGGCATCACCGGCAGCAGCATCACCGACAGCATCACCAGTTAGAGAAGATATACCAGTTGTGGAGAAAATGAAGACAGTTGCAGAAAATCCAAAAGAGAATGACGGAAAACTACGAAAACGGACAGAGACAGCCGCTTCACATCACACTTCTGGAGGAGTTTACAGCTGAGCTTGGGGTCGCAATTGAAGTTCAGTACCGCCTATCATCCACAGACGGACGGGCAGTCCGAGAGGACCATTCAGACACTGGAGGACATGCTGCGGGTTTGCGCACTTGATTTTGGCGGATCGTGGGAGGATCATTTGCATCTAGTAGAGTTTGCCTATAACAACAGTTATCAGGCTAGCATTAAGATGACCCCGTTTGAGGTGCTATATGGGCGGAGATGTCGCACGCCTTTATCTTGGGACGACGTTGGCGAGAGGGCTTTGCTTGGGCCAGAGATGGTGGTAGACTCAGCTGAGAAAGTCAGACTGATCAGGAAACGTCTCAGTGTTGTACAAGATCGGCAGAAGCACTGGACGGACAGCAGCAGACGGCCACTGGAGTTCGCGGTTGGAGATAGAGTGTTCCTAAAGATCTCGCCGACTAGGGACGTCATCAGATTTGGCAGAGGCGGGAAGCTCAGTCCGAGATTCATCGGGCCTTTCGACGTGACTGTGCGGATTGGCGAGGTGGCATATCGACTAGCGCTTCCAGCTAGCTTGGAGGAAGTGCATGACGTCTTCAACGTGTCCCAGCTTCGACGCTACATTCCAGATCTGAGCCATGTGGTGGACTACTCAGAGTTAGAGGTGGGTTCGAGCTTGACTTACGAGGAGCAGCCAGTGGAGATCCTTGACCGAAGGGAGAAGTGCCTGCGAAACCAGACTATTCCACTTGTCCGCGTCATGTGGAGACACCATTCTCCGAAAGAGTCCACATGGGAGCGCAAAAAACGAGATGCGAGACTTGTGTTTGAATCTTTTGTGATTTTGAGATTTACTTTGTGGGTCTTCGAATTTCGGGGACGAAATTTTTTTAGGGGGAGAGATTTGTAACTCCACCTCCTTGAAATTAATAAAATTTCATGAAGCATTATTTTTTTATGATATTATTTCTTAGGTTAGCTAAACTAAAATAGCTTGGCATCATTAGTTGGGATTAATACTAATTCTAACTGACATGGGCTGAAGGCCCATGGCCTTTTTATATATAATCTATAGTGATTATGTTGTCTTGGGTCGAGCCCACTACTAATTGATGTTTTAGTAGCTGCTGGGAGCTTCTCCTCTTTGGAGTTGGTTTCGTGAGAATTCTTTCCTAACTGTCTCCGACAGGAGGAAGGGGAATTTGAAATTCCCGCCCAGTTTTCCCCTTCCCCAAGTTGTAACAACCTCAATCTCTTCTATAAATCCCAACTTCCATCTGAGTTTTCATTAGGAGCAAAGCCTCAGTGAGCCTTTCCTTCTCAAATCTCTAAATTGAAATTTCCCTCCCAAATTTGGATCTCGTGAAGAACAATTCATGGCGGGGCGTCGATCTCTTCCTCCGATCATTAATGAGGGAGTACTCGGTGAAGCATAGCAACCCCTGTTCTTCGTAGGCGACTTTGAGTAGATCCCCGTTTATTCGACATTCATTTTGCTGCAACAACCCGAGTGAGTTTGAATTCTAAAATGTGGTATATTAATTTGGATCGATATTCTTTGAATCTAAATCTAGAATTGTTTAATTTGTGTTGGTGAATAGCCAATTTCCTCTCGAGATTTCCTTCCTAGTTCTTCGTCTGTCCTGATCAGATATGCGCAAACACTGTGAGGTGAGATTTACTTGCTGATCTCCTATTTGTAGTTATGCTTTTATTAATTTTAGTCTCGTATCATGGTGTCGAAGTTTGTAGGTCGGATTGGGAGATTTTGGATTGATCTGAGTTCGATTGATCATTCAATTGTCGACTGATCACTGGTGAGTGTATCCCTGACTTTCTGCATGGAGTGTCATTTTGCAGATCATGAATTTTTGTTGTAATTCAATTGATTTGACTGTGTTCAATAGGGAATTTGTCTGTCCAGTCTTGTGTCATCAGCGTGATCCGGATCATTTACTTTCCAAGTGAATTCCAATCTAGTTATATTTTAGTTTAAGGCTGTACATGTTAATCTAATGCCAGCACAATTTTATTGCTAGAACCAGTGGGTATCAGGAAGTATGGTTTGGAAATGGTTAAACTAGGCTAATTGTTCTTTCAATTATTTTACTTAAACATTTGGAGAGTTATTGTTAGTTTCCATTGGGGTGTCAATCATGGGTGAAGACCTGAGGATGAGGTTGTGTAACCAATGAGTTCATGCATAATTTGATTGAGTACCAGTGGTTCACTGATTCATGTGAAGAAATTTCTGAACTATAGCATATGTGAATTCTTAATAGTTATCGGGTTTTAACTCGAGAACAGTGGTTTAGGAGTTTCAACTGAGCAGGACATGACATCTTAAAATAATACTTAGGTGACACTTTTACGTAGATATTCAATTATAAATTCTACTGTAAACAAATTGTTGTTTTTAGTGGTGGCATAAGATTAGGTAATTTAGCAGCTGCAATTAGTAGGAACCCTGCCGAGGACAGGGGCTTATTTTAACCCTGCAAACCATACTTGGACTTGAAATCTTGATTGACAAGATTTTGAAGTTGTACTAATTTCAGGTTCAGATTAATGTGACTCTGTGGAAGTGGTCTCATGATCAGTTGATGTTGGGTTGTGCCTAGAAACTTCAGAATGTAGGATAAACTAATTTCTAGTGGTAGTTGGTATTTTGCTTAGACTATTAGCTATTATTTTCTTCTCCTCAACTGTGAAGGACTTTGCATTGGTTAGATAAGAATCATGGGAAATGTGTTTACAACCTACAGGAGGATTACCTAGACTTAGTATGGAGCATTTGAATTCGAGTATCTTGGGTCAGTATTATGAACTTAAGACTCTTTATGTAATACTTTAGTTCAAATCGTTGAACCTGAAATTACAGATGCAAGGCTTGATTCAGTTGATGAATCTGAATTGCATCTGCAGTGTTTTGTTCAATAATTGCATATGCAATATCTGGAAATTGCTGAACTAAGGGTTGGCATTGATACTGGGTTGTATGGGATTCTTTAACAGGTTTTAGCCATGCTAGACTCACCCATGTTCTTCTATGTCAGTTTACTTTATAAGTTGAAATGTGGAGTCAGGGTTAAATATTCCAGAATTGAGCTTAGCATGACCTGAGTTATGGATTGCACGTAACCTGGGAGAATCCAAGTGCTATGGGGTTACAAGAATTTGTTACAGGGCATGTTCTCTTACATTTGATGTATTCTAGTTTAAGGTTATCATTAGCACTGTTACAATTTAACTTCCTATTACATCTCTTCAGGTGGTTAATGTGGCTGAACTCAGTTAGAACTGAGTGTAGGCTAGCAGTAGTTTAGAATGAGTCCTGATAAAACAAGCAGTGTGGTATTTCTCTAATTGCTGTCAGCCTAGCTTGGCATAACAGTAATAGGTGGTTTGGGTATATGTATGAATGGATGATTCGAATTTTATAAGGCAATGATAGAATTTTATACCAAGATCTTAGTTCTATTTGATTGAATCTGAACACTGTCCTGGTAGGATTAGTGAAATCTGAGAATTCAATCTCAGTACATGGTTGTATCAGAATGAAAAACCCTATTTTTAATGTAAGTCTTTTTGAATATAGGAATAGGTACTAGTGGTGGAATTTCTCAATTATATTAATCAGCATGCATCCTAGTTTTGTATTATTGATGGCAATTTCCTATCTTAAGTGAGGATTGTCATAGGGTGAGTTGTGGGTAATTCTAGTGTACTATATTGATAAGAGAAATAAATAGTTAAGTATAAATCACTAGTATTCTCCAATTTTAGATATTAAAATACTTGATGAGTAAATTAGACTTGTTTAGATATTGACAAGCTTGAACTTAATAAAATAGGAAGATATCCAGCTCCATTGTTTACCAGTACTTTTTTGGAGCAAGACAAGTACATTCTATGGTCTTGTATATTTCATTATATCATGTGCTTCCTTGTTGACACACTGCGACACGACATATTTTTCTGGTGCTCATGTTCCTTGTTCTTATTACTTGTACCTGGGAGGGGAAATATACTATTTATGTGACCAAACCCAAGAAATACTTAGGTGTGTTTAGCTTAGGCCCCGTATCGTGCACGCGGGTCCTAAGTCATACCATTCATGTGCTTACCCCTAGCCGGTCACATAATTAGTTATATTTCAAACATTGTGCACACATGTTCATGAGATATATCTTGTACTTAGTTCCTGTGTTTCCTGAGCTTATACCATGTGATACCATGTTCTTACATACCATGTTCTTTCATGTGCTTATACACCATGTTCTTTCTTGTGCTTTACATACCATGTTCCCTTGTACTTTCATATCATGATGTCTTATTCATTACCTAGAACTGTGCTTTGCTCCGCTCCTGATTGGATAAGTTGCAGGTGAGATGGAGGCTATTTGCAATACCTTTTATGGGCGTGACGTTGCCATTCTTGCTGAGCCAGCTGGAGTTGCTATTGACTTAGAGGCTGCAGAAGCCTAGAGCTTTACCTTAGCACTTTATATTTTTCTTTTTATTTTGAGACTAGTAGACTCTATCTTTCATTTGCTGGAATGTAATAAATTCTGAGACATGTATCTGGATTTGGGATTCGTTTATCGATGCTGTTTTCACATTTATTCTTGTATATCTGGTTAGTTTTTTCTAGATTGGTACAACTTACTTTGTCGTGTCTAACGATGAAGGCTGGGCGTGTCCGACTCGTGTTCGATTATTCGGGAGCGGGTCGTAACATGTTTTTAGTGGTGGCTCATGCAGGTCTATCCTAATGGTACCTAGGTCTTAGCGTGCTATTGGGGGACTTGATTACACTAGGAAAACTTGATCACAGTATAGAAAAAATTAGGAAATAAGGGTATATCAGGTTTATCAGGTGCATTGATATTATAAAACATTATTTATTAGGTTTCAGGGTTTGTCAATTAACGAATTTTTCTTTCTATTGCAGGATGGTCACTACGAGGAAGACGCAGATCAGCCAGGAGTTGCAGGGAGTTCGGGACAGCCTGAGCCAGATGTTTCGACAGATCAGCTTCCGTCACCGCCTCCTATCTTTCCACCGCTGTCTTCGACGATGATGTTTGACGGCGCCCAGGTGATGGCCATGTTCCAGCAGTTCAGGGAGGCCCAAAATCACCAGGCTGTACAGTTCCGACAGGCTCAGAGTCAGCAGGTCGAACAGTTCAGAGCTACCGTCGTCGACGTACTCAGGACCAGAGAGCCGGCAGCACCAGCTCCAGTAGCACGTACAGCACCAGCAGCACCGAGACCAGGAACAGCTAAGGACTACCAGAACCTCTCTCTGATGGACTTCTGGGGCAATGAGGGGATCATTATACGGACGAGTGGCTGGAGAATGCAGAGAGGACCTTGAAAATAGCATAGATCCCGGATAACCTGAAGGTGGATTGGCGAGTATGTAACTCTTCGATTTGGCCAGAGCTTGGTACCGGGAGGAGCCCCAGTTGGCGGAGCACTAGGTGTCTTGGACAGATTTTAAAACTCTGTTTAAGGAGAAGTTTTTCCCAGATGTGGTGCGGGATGAGCTGAGGATGCAGTTTGAGACGCTGCAGCAGGGGACTATGACGGTTGCGGAGTACACTTCAGAGTTTACTAGGCTTAGCAGGTTCGCGGAGAACCTAGTCAGAGCACCGGAGGACATAGCTTGGAGATTCAAGAAGGGTCTCACCAGGGAGCTGCGATACGCGGTGGAGATTAGTCAGGCGATGACGTATGCGAGCATCTCAAGATTGCTCAGGCTGTAGAGAAGGAGGCAGATCCAAAGCTGAAGAGGGACCCGGACATGGGCCAGCAGTTTCCAGGCACCAGCGAAGAGGGTCCAGACTCAGATACAGGCGAGGCCACAGCAGCCGGCACAGCAGCATACCGTCCAGCCAGAGCTCTGCACATCAGCATCAGAGACAGCAGATGGCGACTAGCTGTGCCTTTTATCATCGCCCCGGACACCATATCGACGAGTGCCGCAAGAGGCTGGAACTTTGCCTCTTTTGCGGATCAGATGCACATCAGATGAGGGACTGCGCTCAGGCTACAACTCGACTAGCAGGAGGACCTTGAGGAGCTGGAGGACCACCACCTGCACCACCCAGAGCATTACCAGTTGTACCACAGAGGGGACCGACTTTACCCACTCAGCAGCAGCAGTTTGCACAGCGTCAGTAAAGAAAGGACCGCAGCAGGAACGTGCTTACGTCATGGCCGCAGTTGAGGAGGATGAGGTAGTTCCAGATGTGATCACAGGTTCTATTCTTTTACATTCATTCCCTGTCATTGTATTGTTTAATTCTGGAGCCACACATAGCTTTGTATCATATGAGTTTCTGCATAACACAGCTTTACACCTAAGCCCACTAGGAGGAACTGTCGAATTATGACAGGAGGAGGGATAGTGCCAGTCAGTGAGATGATGGATTGCCCTATCACTATAGCTGGGAGGGAGATTAGGGCTCGACTTCTAGTGATGCCATTCCCGAATTTGATATAGTCCTCGGCATCGACTGGATGAGCGAGCAGTTTGCCGTAATAGACTGCCATATGGGAAAGGTGATTTTCAGCCCACCAGGAGTTCTACCGTTCGAGATCAGCAGACGAGTTGCAGAGAGGCCAGAGGGAGTTTACTTCGGAGCTGTTGCAGAGGACCAGGAGTTGCCGCATCCACTTATCGCGAAGTTTCTCGACGTCTTCCCCGAGGAGTTGCTAGAATTGTCGCAAGATCGAGCTGTGGAGTTCAGCATCGACCTAGTGCCCGGATCAGCGCCAAAGTCCCAGCATTGCTACAAGATCAACCTGAAGGAAGATGCAGAGTTGAAGGCCCAGATTGATGAGTTGGAGGGCAAGGGTTTTATTCGGTCAGTGCTTCATCCTGGGGAGCACCGGTACTCTTTGTGCCTAAGAAGGATGGGACTATGAGGATGTGTATCGATTATCGTGCACTCAATAACATCACCATCAAGAATAAATATCCTTTGCCGCGGATTGATGAAATGTTTGACCAGCTTAGTGGAGTGAAGGTCTTTTCTAAGATTGACCTTCGGTCAGGATATCATCAGATGAAGGTTCGGGAGCAGGATATTCTGAAGACAGCTTTCAACACCCGATACGGCCAGTATGAGTTTCTGGTGATGCCGTTCTGACTCACCAATGCCCCATCAGTGTTTATGAACTTGATGAATAAAGTTTTTTACAAGTATTTGGACAAGTTTGTCGTAGTCTTCATTGAAGACATTCTGATTACTCGAAGACCGAGGAGGAGCATGTGGAGCACCTGCAGATCGTATTGGAGATTTTACGGAAGGAGAAGCTGTACGAAAAACTCTCGAAGTATGAGTTTTCTTGGACAGAGTGGAGTTCCTAGGGCATGTGGTGACTGGAGAGGTGATTTCTGTGGAACCCAAGAAGATTGAAGCAGAGGAAGCATGGGCACCCCCCAAGTCAGTAGCAGAGATTCGTAGTTTCCTGGGTCTAGCAGGATACTACAGGAAGTTGTGAAAGATTTTGCCAAGTAGCGGAGCCGATGACCAAGCTTACGCGGAAGGACGAGGAGTACATCTGGAGCGACGTCTGCCAGTCAATATTTGAAGAATTGAAGAAAAGACTTACAATAGCACCAGTTCTAGCTTTGCCACCTGGATCGGGAGGATTCGTCATCTACAGCGATGCTTCAGGGAAGGGCTTGGAATGTGTGCTTGAGCAAACAAGAGGGTCATTGCTTATGCTTCTAGACAGTTGAGGCCTCATAGAAGAATTCCTACACATGACTTGGAGCTTGCAGCAGTCATTTTTGCCTTGAAATTGTGGAAGCACTACTTGTATGGAGAGAGAGTGGACACCTTCACGACCATAAAAGCCTGAAGTATATCTTTTTCAGAAGGAGCTGAATATGAGGCAGCACAGATGGCTGGAACTCATGAAGGATTTGACATCAATCTGCAGTACCACCCTGGGAAGGCGAATGTGGTAGCAGATGCTCTTAGTCGATATCCTATTGCTATGTTTCTCACTATAGATCGACATCTTTTGGAGGATCTTGAGAGTCAGGGGATCAAGATTGTTCTACCAGAGTAGGAGGGCAGCTGATGCACATAGATACAGTAGGACTATTGGAGAAGATCAAGGAGGCCCAGTTTCTTGATGAGGGGCTCCGATGTCTCAGAGGCCAGGCGGAGGCAGGATTGCTCAATGACTTCACCATTGCAGAGGATGGATCCCTGAGGCACGGAAACCAGTTGTGTGTGCCCAAGGATCTGCGGGAGGAAGAGATGCAGGAGGCCCACCAATCGCAGTATTCTATTCATCCTGGATCTACCAAGAAGTACAAGGATCTGCGAGAGTATGTTTGGTGGTATGGGATGAAGAGAGAGGTTGCCAGATTTGTTTTCAGATGCTTTGTGTGCCAGCAAGTCAAGACGGAGCGCCAGAGACCAGCAGGATTACTCCAGCCTTTACCTATTCCGGAATAGAAATAGGAGCATATCACCATGGACTTTGTCTCTAGATTATCGCGTACGCCAAGCGGCAATGATACTTTGGGTTATCATGGACAGACTGACGAAGTCTGCTCATTTATTCCATTCAAGGTTGGGCTGTCGACCGAGAAGCTTGCAGACCTCTACATGCGGCAGATTGTGCGAATTCATGGAGTGCCAGTTAGTATCGTTTTAGACGACAGCCGCTTCACATCACACTTTGGAGGAGTTTACAGCTGAGCTTGGGGTGTAGTTGAAGTTCAGCACCGCCTATCATCCACAGACGGACGGGCAGTCCGAGAGGACCATTCAGATATTGGAGGACATGCTGCGGTTTGCGTACTTGATTTTTACGGATCGCAGAAGGATCATTTGCATCTAGTGGAGTTTGCCTATAACAACAGTTATCAGGCTAGCATTATGATGATCCCGTTTGAGATGCTATATGGACGGAGATGTCGCACGCCTTTATCTTGGGACGACGTTGGCGAGAGGGCTTTGCTTGGACCAGAGATGGTGGTAGACTCAGCTGAGAAAGTCAGACTGATCAGAAGCATCTCAGAGTTGCACAAGATCAGCAGAAGCACTGGGCGGACAGCAGCAGACAGCCACTAGAGTTCGCGGTTGGAGATAGAGTGTTCCTGAAGATCTCGCCGACTAGGGCGTCATCAGATTTGGCAGAGGCGGGAAGCTCAGTCCGAGATTCATCGGGCCTTTCGACGTGACTGCTCGGATTGGCGAGGTGGCATATCGACTAGCGCTTCCAGCTAGCTTGGAGGGAGTGCATGATGTCTTCCACGTGTCCCAGCTTCGATGCTACATTCCAGATCCGAGCCATGTGGTGGACTACTCAGAGTTAGAGATGGGTTCGAACTTGACTTACGAGGAGCAGCCAGTGGAGATCCTTGACCGAAGGGAGAAGCGCCTGCGGAACCAGACTATTCCACTTGTCCGCGTCATGTGGAGACACCACTCTCCGGGAGAGTCCACATGGGAGTGCGAAGACGAGATGCGAGAGCGCTATCCTAGCTTGTTTGCTTGATTGTACTCTAGTGTTCGAAAATTCTATTTTCAATAAAATGACTTGTGTTTGAATCTTTTGTGATTTTGAGATTTACTTTGTGGGTCTTCGAATTTGGGGACGAAATTTTTTTAGGGGGAGAGATTTGTAACTCCACCTCCTTGAAATTAATAAATTTCATGAAGTATTATTTTTTTATGATATTATTTCTTAGGTTAGCTAAACTAAAATAGCTTGGCATCATTTGTTGGGATTAATACTAATTCTAACTGACATGGGCTGAAGGCCCATGGCCTTTTTATATATAATCTATAGTGATTATGTTGTCTTGGGTCGAGCCCACTACTAATTGATGTTTTAGTAGCTGCTGGGAGCTTCTCCTCTATGGAGTTGGTTTCGTGAGAATTCTTTTCTAACTGTCTCTGACAGGAGGAAGGGGAATTTGAAATTCCCGTCCAGTTTTCCCCTTTCCCAAGTTGTAACAACCTCAATCTCCTCTATAAATCCCAACTTCCATCTGAGTTTTCATTAGGAGCAAAGCCTCAGTGAGCCTTTCTTCTCAAATCTCTAAATTGAAATTTCCCTCCCAAATTTGGATCTCGTGAAGAACAATTCATGGCGGGGCGTCGATCTCTTCCTGATCATCAATGAGGGATTACTCGATGAAGCATAGCAACCCCTGTTCTTCGTAGGCGACTTTGAATAGATCCGTTTATTCGACATTCATTTTGCTGCAACAACCCGAGTGAGTTTGAATTCTAAAATGTGGTATATTACTTTGGATCGATATTCTTTGAATCTAAATCTAGAATTGTTTGATTTGTGTTGGTGAATAGCCAATTTCCTCTCGAGATTTCCTTCCTAGTTCTTCGTCTGTCCTGATCAGATCTGCGCAAACACTGTTAGGTGAGATTTGCTTGCTGATCTCCTATTTGTAGTTATGCTTTTATTAATTTTAGTCTCGTATCATGGTGTCGAAGTTTGTAGGTCGGATTGGGAGATTTTGGATTGATCTGAGTTCGATTGATCATTCAATTGTCGACTGATCACTGGTGAGTGTATCCCTGACTTTCTGAATTGAGTGTCATTTTGCAGATCATGAATTTCCGTTGTCATTCAATTGATTTGACTGTGTTCAATAGGGAATTTGTCTGTCATAACCGTTTCCATCTTGTGTCATCAGCGTGATCCGATCATTTACTTTCCAGGTAAATTCCAATCTAGTTATATTTTAGTTTAAGGTTGTACATGTTAATCTAATGCCAGCACAATTTTATTGCTAGAACCAGTGGGTATCAGGAAGTATGGTTTGGAAATGGTTAAACTAGGCTAATTGTTCTTTCAATTGCTTTACTTAAACATTTGGAGAGTTATTGTTAGTTTCCATTGGGGTGTCAATCATGAGTGAAGACCTGAGGATGAGGTTGTGTAACCAATGAGTTCATGCATAATTTGATTGAGTACCAGTGGTTCACTGATTCATGTGAAGAAATTTCTGAACTGTAGCATATGTGAATTCTTAACAGTTATTGGGTTTTAACTCAAGAACAGTGGTTTAGGAGTTTCAACTGAGCAGGACATGACATCTTAAAATACTACTTAGGTAACACTTTTACTTAGATATTCAATTATAAATTCTACTGTAAACAAATTGTTGTTTTTAGTGGTGGCATAAAGATTAGGTAATTTAGCATCTGCAATTAGTAGGAACCCTGCTGAGGACATGGGCTTATTTTAACCCTGCAAACCACACTTGGGCTTGAAATCTTGATTGACAAGATTTGGAAGTTGTTCTGATTTCAGGTTCAGATAATGTGACTCTGTGGAAGTAGTCTCATGATCAGTTGATGTTGGGTTGTGCCTAGAAACTTCAGAATGTAGGATAAACTAATTTCTAGTGGTAGTTGGTTTTGCTTAGACTATTAGCTATTCTTTCTTCTCCTGAACTGTGAAGAACTTTGCATTGGTTAGATAAGAATCATGGGAAATGTGTTTACAACCTACAGGAGGATTACCTAGACTTAGTATGGAGCATTTGAGTTCGAGTATCTTGGGTCAGTATTATGAACTTAAGACTCTTTATGCAATACTTTAGTTCAAATCGTTGAACCTGAAATTACAGATGCAAGGTTTGATTCAGTTGATGAATCTGAATTGCATCTGCAGTTTTTCAGTAATTGCATATGCAATATCTGGAAATTGCTGAACTAAGGGTTGGCATTGATACTGGGTTGTATGGGATTCTTTAACAGGTTTTAGCCATGCTAGACTCACCCATGTTCTTCTATGTCAGTTTACTTTATAAGTTGAAATGTGAAGTCAGGGTTAAATATTCCAGAATTAAGCTTAGCATGACCTGAGTTATGGATTGCACGTAACCTGGGAGAATCCAAGTGCTATGGGGTTACAAGAATTGGTTACAGGGCATGTTCTCTTACATTTGATGTATTCTAGTTTAAGGTTATCATTACCACTGTTACAATTTAACTTCCTATTACATCTCTTCAGGTGGTTAATGTGGCTGAACTCAGTTAGAACTGAGTGTAGGCTAGCAGTAGTTTAGAATGAGTCCTGATAAAACAAGCAGTGTGGTATTTCTCTAATTGCTGTCAGCCTAGCTTGGCATAACAGTAATAGGTGGTTTGGGTATATGTATGAATGGATGATTCGAATTTTATAAGGCAATGATAGAATTTTATACCAAGACCTTAGTTCCATTTGATTGAATCTGAACACTGTCCTGGTAGGATTAGTGAAATCTGAGAATTCAATCTCAGCACATGGTTGTATCAGAATGAAAAACTCTGTTTTTAATGTAAGTCTTTTTGAATATAGGAATATGTACTAGTGGTGGAATTTCTCAATTATATTAATTAGCATGCATCCTAGTTTTGTATTATTGATGCCAATTTCCTATCTTAAGTGAGGATTGTCATAGGGTGAGTTGTGGGTAATTCTAGTGTACTATTGATAAGAGAATAAATAGTTAGTACAAATCACTAGTATTCTCCAATTTTAGATATTAAAATACTTGATGAGTAAATTAGACTTGTTTAGATATTGACCAGCTTGTACTTAATAAAACAAGAAGATATCCAGCTCCACTGTTTACTGTACTTTCGGAGCAAGGTAAGTACATTCTATGATCTTGTATTTTATTATATCATGTGCTTCCTTGTTGACACACTGCGACACGACATATTTTTTTGGTGCTCATGTTCCTTATTCTTATTACTTGTACATGGATAGGGGAAATATACTATTTATGTGACCAAACCCAAGAAACAACTCAGGTGTGTTTAGCTTAGGCCCCGCATCGTGCACGCGGGTCCTAAGCCGTACATTCATGTGCTTTCATGTGCTTTCTGTGCTTACCCCTAGCCGGTCACATAATTAGTTATATTTCAAACATTGTGCACACATGTTCAGGAGATATATCTTGTACTTAGTTCCTGTGTTTCCTGAGCTTATACCATGTGATACCATGTTCTTTCATGTTCTTACATACCTTGTTCTTTCATGTGCTTATACACCATGTTCTTTCTTGTGCTTTACATACCATTTCCCTTGTACTTTCATATCATGTTGTCTTGTTCATTACCTAGAACTGTTCTTTGCTCTGCTCCTGATTGGATAAGTTGCAGGTGAGATGGAGGCTATTTGCGATACCTTTTATGGGCATGACGTTGCCATTCTTGCAGAGCCAGCTGGAGTTGCTCTTGACTTAGAGGCTGCAGAAGCCTAGATCTTTACCTTAGCACTTTACATTTTTTCCTTGTATTTTGAGACTAGTAGACTCTATCTTTCATTTGCTGGATTGTAATAAATTCTGAGAATGTATCTGGATTTGGGATTCGTTTATAGATGCTGTGTTCACATTTATTCTTGTATATCTAGTTAGTTTCCCTAGATTGGTACAACATTTTAAAATCATTAGCAAAGTTGATAAAAATTGATAATAAAAAACTCCTCTATCCGTAAGTGTTAGGGGGAATACTTTTTCAATTCCCCCTTTTTTTCCCCGTGTGCGCCCTAGAGAGGACCTCTCTCTCTCTCTCTTGTGAAGCCCTAGAGAGGACCAATCTCTCCCGTCCCTTGAAGCCCTAAAGGTTCTGTTTCGTTCGCTCCAAGGACCCCTCCCTCTGAAGGTCTCCTCCTTCTCTTCCTCCTCTCCTCACCGACGTAGAGATTGGGGATCCCCATCTCCATCTCATTCTTTTTTACTCATGGAAGAGGGTTGGTCCCCATCTCCATCTCATTCTTTTTTACTCATACAGATCTGAAGCTTGCGGAGGAAGATCGTTGAATAAGGGACTGACATTTGGGGTAAAAGAACGGGAGGGAGATGTCTATATATGCTGACACTGTTGTGGGGCCTGCAGCACCGGAGGCCGGGGCGACGATGGCTCCGATGAGCAGAAGAAGATAGGGGAAGCGGCGGATGGCGTCGGTATCGGATAGGGGACCTTACGGGTCCCGGGCCTGATGATCTTGTTGAGCATTGGGATTATATTTGATTTTTTGTTGGGAAGGAGGAATCCCTAACCCTAATTTTTGAGCAGTGGATGGTGGTGGATCTGGAAACGAGGAGGGTAGAGATGGCGTTCCAGGGGATGAATGATCTTTGAGAACGTCGCCCTTCCGGTAATTACTTTCCGCTTCTCCTATGCCTCTACTTCCTTATTTAGCAGCAACCACGCTGACATGATCTTTCATCCCTGCTGCGGATCCTACCAGTAATGGCTCTCTTTCATGTAATTACTTTCCCCTTTTCATGATTAAAATCTTATAATTTGGTGTTGATTTGTGTTGTATTCAGATTTATAAATTGATAGGGTCCTTTTCCAGTAGATCCAAGAGTAGGTGACGATCGTGCACCATTAGCAATGAATTAGGAGCAAAATTTAAGAATTAACTGAAACTAAAAATTGCAAGAATTTACTGAAACTAAGAAATTGTACTACAAAACTTGTAGGGGCTGAACTAGGGTTTATTTGAATTTGATAATGATAGAAGAAGAAGTATAATAGTTAATTCTAAGACAAAAAGAACACTTGTAAGGGATTGTACTTTGCAAATCAACCATAACACGAGTCATGACGCTACTCGGACATGCCACCTATTTTTAGTTGTCTATCCCTAGGTAATGCTTGTGGAATGGATATGAGTTTTGCTGGAATTTGATGTTATTATAAGGTTATTTGTTTGGTTGTTCAAGAAATTTGGGTAAATGTTAAGTTAATTCATGTCGCTACCACTTATTTTTGAAGTGCCTGTTCTTCCTAGGCCGTGCTTGGGAAATGATGTTGAGTTTTGTTGGAATTTGACCTTACTGTACGATGATATTTGTGATTGTCCATGAAAATTTGGGGTTTTCCAATAGGTTTCATCATTAAAATATTCAATTGATCAACAAATTTCAATTTAAGACATTGCTCTATGTATGGTGCTTTGCATACTATTTCACATTGGGGGGATTATGGCTGTGATTGAAAGTAGCTTTGCAAAATTTGATTAAAAATTGTAGAGTACAAAAGTTTAGGAGCAATCTATGTGCCAAAATTACAGATACGGATAAGGTCGCAATAAGGATATGGGATATTTGATGCTTATTATTCACTTTATTTAGACTTTTGTCTTTGCATCTTCTGCTTGCCAGGCCATTCAGCTTTTGGTAATCAGATTATTTTAGAAATGACTCTTGGAGTACCTTTGTGTAGCATAGTGTGTCATACATCATTTTTGGTCATGCCAGTTATTTCAGATTGAAGCTATTCTTATTTTTGTGTGTTAATGGTACCTGTCAAGTCTCCAGTCCATACTTAAAATTTTCATTGTTTATTGATACTAACTGTTTAGCCAATTAAATGATATATACCTTATTCTGCTTTTTACTTAACCTACCTTGTCCTTATGTTTTAGTCGTGTAAATATTTTTCAAATATCAATATCTATGAAAATGGAATATAAAGTTTCATGATAACTAAATGGGAACATTTTCAAAAACATGTGCCTCTTATCGATTTTATGGATGTTAAGGTGGTTGCCCTGCCTGATTATCTTATAACTCATAAAATACTTCAATGCAAAAGAAGCTACAAAATACTGAATTTAATTATTGAAATAGTTTATTAGAGCATTTAATATACCTTCTCCAATAATTGATTTAGCAAAGGAAGTTTTTTTTACCTATCCTTGCTTGTTCAATACAATTTGTCCATTAGGTGCATACTATCCAGTTACATCGCTAAATAAAACTACTTGTGTTTGTGACCCATAAATTTATTTATTCTTCATCAACTCCTTGAGGCATTCTTTGTCGTATTCTTTTCAAGTATGGCATTCCTCATGAGATACTGGTATAAATTTTTTGCATATATAGTTACCAGCTACCTCCAAGACAACCAATTGTACTTGTGGTAGTACAGATGTATGGGATGATGCTAGAAAGGTGAAATGTTCTGCCCTACAGGATACTATTGTCCTAGCACTATCACGGAAATTTCATCCTTGATACATGTTTAGACTTTCTACTTTGATAAATAAACACTAGATCTATTCCAGTTTGTTAAAGAAACACTAGATCTATTCCAGTTGATACATGTTTAGACTTTTAGTTAAACCATTTTAACTCTAATAATCTTATCTATGTTAATATTACAAATTTCCACGTATAAAATTGTCAATGTGGGTTGACTATGTTAATATAAAACAGTTTATCTATTGTGCTTTTTCCTTGTCTTTAAACATCATAACTAGATTGCATCCATAAATTAAAACATTAAACTATTGTATCCATATTAGGTCATGCAATACTGCAAGTATTGTATCCATATTAGGGCTTTTGTTGTCAAGGATGGTGTGAAAGCAAAGAACATAACCAAGGAAAATGTGTTCAACTTTGTACAACCCTTTTTGTGGTTACTTTGGATTTTACTTACTTTGGATGGGTATTGCTAATATGTATACTAAATTGTTTGTGTTCAGTTCTCTACTAAAGTTAGGGGATCATATCTTTGTTTTTTGTATTCAAAGCTTGCACTTTCAATAGTACGTCTTAGATTAGCAACTTAATGTGTTTGAATACTTGATATGATAAAAGCTGCCACTTGAAGCTTCTTGCACTTGGTCCAATTTATAACATGACATATTTGCGAGATTATTAACTTGGTATGATAAAAGTTCTTTAGTTGGATAATTTTAGGGAATTTGCAGGATTTATCAAGAGGACTATAACTGAGGGATTAAGGGACACTTTAATGCCCCACAGTGAAACATCAAAGGTGCTTACCAAACGCAAGAAGAACCACAGAAGAAGAGGATGATGAAACATAATAAGCAGGAGGGAGCATAGAGGTAGAGGAACAAAGCAATGAAAGTCGAATTATTCAATCACATGTTTTTCTGCTTGGTAAATGCTTAGGACCAAAGCATAGCAGCTCAAGTAACCCGAAGGCTGGGACTAGAGCATAGCAGCTCAAGTAACCTGAAGGCTTGGACGAGATCTGTTGATCAACAAGACAGAAACCTTGATACTAGCGGTGGACATGCGCTGGTAATTTACAACTAGTATATTCAAGAAGGATATAAATATGGCAGCAAGTTAAATTTAAACCAAGATGAGGAACCAGTCCGGGCCTGGAAAAAGAAAATGAGAGGAGTAATCCAAGTCACAGATCCATATATAATATTCTGTTTTTTATTTCCTATGAAAAACTGTAAGAAGCTGAACAAAGATTGCATTGTGCGATATTTGTAATTGGTATTTCTGGTTGTCATTTTCTTTATGATAAAGAGTTAGCATAACCATTCAAATTTTTGTATGCAATGCTGTTAGTATTAGTATATGTCATTTTATTTGCGATTGATAAATGAGAGAAAGCTCATGCTCAACAGAGCCACCAATTTTTTAATATTGTTTTATTAATTTGTAACGGTAAATCCGTTGGTAATAGAATTTTTCTAACGGTAAAAAACCATTGGAAATCAGATTTTTCTAACAGTAAGCTACCGTAAAATTTTATTTCCAATGATTTTTATCGTTAGAAAAATTCTATTACCACCTGTTACTTACCGTTAGGAAATTTAATTTACCAACGATTTTTACCGTTAGAAACAATAATTTTTTGACGGTAAAAAACCATTAGGAAAATTTCCCACGGCCAACTACCAACGGTAAAAAACTTAGAAATTTTTTTTGTAATGCTTATAGTCGTTAGGAAATGACTATTTTGGTGTAGTGTACAACGATTTAGCGACGGCCCTATCCGTCAAAAATCTGTCGGTAATTCACATTACCGACGGATTTTCGACGGATACGGGCTGAAAAAATTCGTCGGGAATAACCTCGTCGCTAAAACTAGCTCGTCGCTAGTTCGCTGCTCCGCGACTAATTAGCGACGGATTTCCGTTGGCAAAATAAAAACTTTTAGCGAAGACAAGCCGACGGGTCCCGTCAACTTTGACAGTTTAAATTTTTAATATATTCATACAATTAGCGACGGATAATACGTCGCTAAAACGTCGTTAAACGCGTATCAGAGGGTTTCCGATACGTAAAATACGTCGCTAATCCGTCACAAACCTCGTCGGATTAGCGGCGGGTTGGCGACGGATATTCCGTCGACCTGCTCCTGGAAATCTTTCATAATTCCAGGACCTTGGCGACGGATAATCCGTCGGGTTTAGTCGCCCATCCGTCGCTAACTGGGAATCCCCCCGTTAGCGACGGATATTCCGTCGGAAATTGGCCGCCAGTCCGTCGGTATCTGGGAATATTTTGAAAAAAAATAGCATAAGCTGGGCATTCCCAATATACACAATTCCAATATACCAAACACACAAATAATCCCAAGCAATTCCAATATACACAACACAAATATTCAATATTCAATAAAATAAATATCTCAAGCACAAATATACAAAACACACAAATATTTTAATATACAAAACACAAAACAATTCCAACACAAACTATCCCAAGCATTCAAATTGTTCACACAAACACATAAATATTCAATATTTAAAACAAATATTCAATATTCAATAAAAAGGAAAATCGACTTTGGCCTCAGCAAAGACCGTAAGTCAGACGATGAATCCTCACAGCCAGGGATCATAGTTGTGGTGAGGCATGTACCATTCTATCAGCCACTTTGCATACGAAGGCTCAATCTGGTTGAGGTCTTCTGTAGGGACAGGAGGGTCGGTCCCGATGCTACTATTCTCTGACGGTGGCTCCTCCTTAACTTCAACCTTGGGAGCAATCTCTTCCTGATTGTCATCGGTTCTTCCTTGACCTCGACCTTTGGTAACACCTCCTCCTTAAGAGTCACCGGCTCTTGTTTGACGATGGGGACTTCCTTCGTGTCGACCTCCAAGGGTTCCTTGCCTCGGCCCTTCCTCGGCTAGCAGCACCAGGGGAGTCTTGGGAGCCATCTCTCTGACAACAAAAATTTTCATATAGGGTAAAGAAATTTACTCAAATTATAAAAAAATAAGAAGTTTATCGAAATTTTCAGCCACATATGATATCCACCTCGGGGAGTCTTGGGAGCCTTCTCCTCTCCTCCACCATGGCTCTGGACCCATCTGCTCCTCCCTACTTCCCTTCTTCTTATTCGACTCTCTCAGCCACATATGATATCCAGCTCACATACCAAAATACAGTAAATTAGCGACGACACATTAGCGACGGACAATTTTCGTCGGCGTTAGCGACGGATTTGCGGCAAATAGCCGACGGCGTACCGACGACAAGCAGATACAATTTTTATTTTATTTTAAGGGGAAGGAAAGGTCGCTCATCCGTCGCTAGGGCGCGGAGATATAGCAACGGATAAGAAACGGTCGTATACAGTCGATTATTTGGCGGAAATTGTTGAGAGAAATGGCGGGACAATTCTTCGACTATGTAGCGACGGATGTTCCGTCGGCAAGTAAAAATGAGCGACGGCCTAGCGACGGATATATCCGTCGCTAGTCCGTCGCTAAATAAAGGGCCCAGACTTAAATTGAAACGACGGGGGAAACTTTTCATTCCCCCAAATTTCATTCTCTTTCCTCTCTCTCTCTCTCTCCCGCGGTGGTCGGCGACCTCACTCTCCTTCTCTCTCTCGCGGCGATGATCGGCGACCTCTCTTATCTCTCTCCCAAAGGTAATCTTCTCTCTCTTCTCTCTCTCGGTGGTCGTGGGTGTCGTGGGCTGCCGGGGGCGTCGTGGGCTGCGGGGGCGGCGGAGACTGCGGGAGTGGCGCGTGCGGGGCAGCGCGGGGCTGCGGCGGGCGACGGGGGCAGCGCGCGGGGCAGCGGGAGGCGGCGGGGGTGGCGCGCGCGGGGCAGCACGGGGCTGGGGTGGCGGTGGGGGGGGAGGTATGGGGGGGGTGGGAGGGATGCTGGAGCGTGCGGGGCTGCGGGGGGCGGCTGGGGGCAGCGCGCT
>JANAVB010028398.1:8193568-8295870 GCA_029216955.1 Iris pallida
TATATATATATATTATATTTATTGTTAGGTAATATATGTTAGTATAGTTTGTGTGTTTGAATGAGATAGGATATATGTGGTTAGTAGAGAGAAGTAAGATTGATAGAGGATATGTGCTAGTGTGTGTTTGATGTTGTATAGATGGTAGTGTAGTGTGTGCGTGTGAAGGTGAGAGGGTTGGGAGGATCATGCCATCCTATTAACTTGAGGCTAGTGTGGTTTGTTGAGTGATTTGTATTTTGGTTGAGTGGTAGTGTGTTGTATATAGATCATGTGTGTGGGTGTGTTAGAAGAGAGGGAGGTGGATTTGGTATATGTGTTTGTGTGTGTGTAGTGTTGGAGTGGAGAGGAATTTAGATGTATGTATGGATATGTTAGTATGTTAGTGGTTATGTTAGAATCTATGTAGAGGTTAGAGGTATCTTAGAAGTTAGATAGTTATATCTTGTATAAGTTAGATAGTTAGTTTTGTTAGTCTATGTTATTGTTAGTTAGAGATGACATATGTTAGTTGGTTAGAGTTAGAGATGGATATATACATATATGTTATGGTTAGATATTAGTTAGTGGATGTTAGTTGTGTTAAGTTTCTAAGTTAGAATAGATGGTTAGAAGTTATATGTTAGAGTGATTAGTATCTTGTATTAGAGATATAAGTTAGGATATAGAGTGATATCTTGAGATACCATAGTGGTATCTTAGGATATTTTGGGTATTAGCCTATTACCTTAAGGTAATGTATTTACCTACAAGTAAAGGGGACTTACCTACAAGGTAGAGGGGGTTTACTTATACTAAGTTATTGTCTATCTAATATTTTAGGGTAGATGGTTAGAGGCTAGATATTTAAAGTATTAGTTTTAGAGGTTAAGGTATTAGTTTTCAACCAAGGTAATGGTTTACCTTACCTTAAGGTATGGGTTTACCTTATTACAAGGTCAGTGCACTACAAGAAATGTAGCATTTACGGCGCACAATTTACGGCACGCAGTAACTGTGTGCCGTAAATGACACACTTTTACGGCACGCATATTTGTGTGCCGTAAATGAGTTTTTTTGTCTTTGTTACGGCGTATTTGGTATGCAAGCCGTCATTGTAAACGTATTTACGGCATGCAGGTATGTGCGCCGTGAATGATAACTTATTTACGGCATGCATTTGTGCACGCCGTGAATGATTTTTCATTGACGGCATGCACTTGTGTGTGCCGTAAATGATAGCTCATTTATGGCATGCATTTGTGCACGCCGTGTATAGTGCAATTGATTCTCATGGGCATATCTATATCTTATCTCACAAACTATTTTTTCCCAAAATTTGGACCCTCTCCATTCATTCCTACTTCGTAAACCTATACTACAAGAAATACACCATAAGACAACGAATTTTTTAGAAATGCAACAATTTTCGTTGCCAATAAATATTTTCTGCAACGCATATTTTGGTCGTTGCTAAACACAAATTTTGGCAACGAAACATTTTATCGTTGCTATCACTCAATAAACTAAGTAAACAACAATGATGTCATTGCTAAATCATCTATATTTTATGGCAACAAATTATATTGTCGCTAAAATATTTTACGCATAGCAACGAAATATAGCATTTCTAAATATTTTAAAAATAATACTTTTATATTTTTTTATTTGGATTAGAAATGAAAATTTTCCAATAGGCAACATAAATTTCTAACATATTCCACAAATTTCCTCCAAATTTCAAATTCCCTCCTGCCAAATCATAAGTCCCTCCCATATCAAGAAGGCCCTTCTAAATCAAACTCCAAATCAAAAAAGCCCCTCCCCCAAATTCGAAAAACCCTACCTCCTCTCTCCTCCCTTCACTAAACCAAAATCTCCTCCCTGATCTTCTCTCCGTCACCCTCACCGCCAACAAGAAGGAGAGGCCAACCGACGTTGGATTACTTTATTGGATTTCCATTTCATGGTTTTGGTCTAATGATGAACAAGGAGGAGCGGCCAACCAACGTCACTTTCTCCCTTGAGGATGACACCGACCAGAGAATATCTGTAGGTGGTGAATTTCTGCTTATGGAGGTGATTCTCAGTTGGGTCAATATCAATTTATTGTTTTATATATAAATTTTGTCCCAACAACAAACATAATAATTCTAGGGAAACTCCATTCATGTTGAAAATATCATCTTAACTGGTTAGTAAATTTATATCATGTTATTTAACTTATTTATTATTGACAACTAGTTTTTCCATGATTTAATTATCACAAAGCTTTGAGGCCAAAAGTATAGAGTTTAATTTTTTTGTTAATTCTATAATCTACCTTGCATATGATGATCAAAATTTGAAACTATATATGTTTTGTCTGCATCATTTGTCTTTGCTTTTAACCACTCTTCTTTACGCATAACCAAGATTAAAATTCTCTATTGTCCCAAAAGTTTTAGTTTTTCGGAAGAAATAGTTCCGGACCTGCTTTGTAGAATTTTGGACATGATGAAATTGATTCATATAATTTGATTCTGCGAATTTCTTCTTTTGGGAAATTTCAGTAACCTTACTGCATTTTTTTTAGAGTGATTGGGATTCTTAAGCTGAATTTATCTCAATTTGGTCTCCTTATACTACAGATTGTCAAGAAAAAGATAGGATCATACAAGGAAAGTATCCTATAAGTTATTCCACATCTTTTAATCCAATACATTACTGAAATCACCTTGTAGAAGTAGTACAAGAGCATATTAATATTAAAAACATAGTTCAAAAAGTGTTCGACATATGTCCAATTTATCACATTACATTTTGGGTCTTGACACTTAAACAACAATGATATGCATAAAGTTTTGTTAATTTTGTTTTGGCAAAATATCGTCAGATATACCGGGTCGGACACGATAAATCAACCAATATCTGATAGGCTTTGTAGCAAATAATATTTGCAGCCAAAGATTGTCCCCTGGCAATTATGACTACAAATGGTATGTTTTATATATTGCATCTGTTTTTCTTTCAACAAAGGCGGAGTCACCTCTCATATTTTAGAGTACATTCATCATTCTAAGTTCTGATTTGAGACTAGAGATCATGCATATTAGCTATGAAGTGAACCAAACAATTTAGAGTCGATCTCCAATAGCAATTGACTTGTGGGTTGGGGCACTCAAAATGAAGCAACAGTCAACTTGAATCGACTCATGTAACATACAAAAGATGATCATTCAATAAATACGAAACAACTGATAAATTTGGCAAACAGAAAGTTCATAAGTGGCATTATAGTTACTATATTCCTCCACCGAATGGCGAGAATTTAGAGATGTATGCTAAAGGGCTGTTGCTTATTTCAAAGAACAAGTAAGGATACTCCAAATATTTATTATATACATTCATGATAAGTTGTTTCTCCATTAGGATGCACATTATTTTATGTTTATTGCTATTCGTCTCTTGGCACTTATTTAAATAAAAAAGAATACTACTAGAATAATGAATACTTTATTATGAAGTAGAAATTCCACATATTGCAGACACATCTTTTTGTTTTTGGTAACTGAATGTTGCAGAATAGTGAATACCTTATCGTTAAGGAGAAGTTCCACATTATAGAATAGTGAATACTTTATCATATTGCATACACATCTTTATCATTAAGGAGAAATTCCACATATTTTAAATAGTACATTATTATGTTTGTTTCTTTATATTTTGTCTTAAATATTCTAATTGTGTATTTACTTTCTATTCAGTTCTTCCAAATGATAAAGTTGCTCACATGTTATCGTATTTTGTTCTTCAACTGGGTTCGAGGCAGGAGCTAGTAGCGGATACACCAAAGATATAGCTATTGATATACGCAATGTAAGTGACATTAACACTTTTTAATTGTACAATATGCTTCTCCTTGAAACGTATGAAAACACACCTTGAAAACACATTTTAATTGTACAATGTGCTCCACCTAATGCAAGCAGGTAGGAAAACATGTGCAAGATCTGCACATCCATAATACCTCTCTTGTTCCTCATTAATTAGTAATCGAAATATATTTGATACTTAATTAATAATTAGAAACAATAATAACAATATGGTATAACTGTTGAAATATGAATTAAGCAGAAAAATCTAATTCATTTGCCATGAGTATTACCTAGAATATAGTAGTATTAGTTAGCTATCCTAATATGTTCATGGAGTTAGTGGGTTATAGTTCTCTGGGTACTGGTTCATTTGCTATGTGGTAGGGTTACGAATACATGGTACACTACTTTCTTTTGCATGTGGTTCAAGGGCTACTCACTAATAAAAAATTTCCAACTCAAGGTGGCTCATCATCCTTCCAAAATGACAACCATCAGACTTTATGCCTCTAAGACATATTATGTGTACCTTGTTCCTCGCTCTAGGTACGCTACCAAACTACTTATGAACTTTGATGATCTCTGGCATTCAGTTTTTTCCAGTTAGTTTGGATGAGGCTGGCATACCTTATGATAGAGAAGCTCCACTTAAGGCTTTTCAGATTTGTGGAAAGGAAGTTCATCAAGGATACTGGGTATGCACCGTGCTTTCTATGTTGCTACTTCATTTGATATTGGAGGAAATTTTTTCATCTTTCATTAAGATTGAATTAAAAAATATTACTCTTCTTATTCAGCTTGAAAGTTGGAACCTCTAATTTAAGTTGTACTATTCACAACCTCAAACAAAGGCTTATGTATGTCATTCACATGAGTAAGGAATTATATGGACCATTTCAAGTAGTTTACTAGATGTAAGTAATATCTTTATTTGTATAATTATAATAATATTTATGTATATTGTGTTTCACGAGATTTTCCTTCAAGATTCATGTTAACATTTTCAAGGCTGTTATATACATATCAGAGTTAATAGTATCAGTAATACCATTTTGTTACTAATTTGATGAAACTAATGATACAAAGATGGAATATGTAGAGATATTATTGATAACTTTTCTATATGTTAGAATACAAAAAAAAACTGGAATTCTGATTTTGTACCGGTGTTAGAACAAATACGATCATTTCCGTTACTTTGTGTTTCCAAGCATTTTACATTTGGATTTTCTTTCATTCTCTTTTCCCTATGATCTAACACATTGCTTGCATATGACTTCTAGGTCCTAATGGTTTGTTCTAGGGACTTCTTATGATTTGATATGTCCCTTAATTTTTTTTAATGTGATATGCAGGCCAAAGCAATCAAGGAGACAAGTGGAGCCTTAGGCTTATTGGTTATTGCAGCAATCCTCTTTAAGTGTTGGAGATGGCTCTGGTAGGTTCCAGTGGCAGCAATTCTGATCAAGTTCTAGTTTATGGAATCATTCCTGTTATGGTTGTTGTTTTCTCTCTGGTTTGGCATCTGTTTTATGTCAGCGGGCTTCTCAGGTTAGGCTTATTGACTTTTTTTTATTTGAGAATTTTATCATGTTCTTACTAAGCCACTATATATGGTACTGTAGGTTTTCACTGGATGAATTGAAGATTGTTGTCCAACTTGTTTATTATCTGAATTTTCTTTACACTGCACAATGAGGAATTGATTTGTCATTACTGGATTATGAGGATTCAAACAATTCTTGTGGTCTCTTTAGTCCTTTAACTTTGCCTCTTGGGGCCTTGCAAGTTAGCAATTATTAGAGCAATTGATAAGTCAAGGAATACATTAATCTTCCTTCCAGTTAAAAGAACCCGAAGATCTAAGGGCTGATATGCCCATACACGTGACTCATCTTGAACCTCTGATGTTTTATTTTGGATGTTAAGCTAGGTTTGCTATACTTAAACCTTCATAAAGTTCATTGCTGCTTTTTCTTAGCAGGAGTAAGTTGGAATTTTCTGTTCTGTTGGAGAATTTAAATGAGCTCCTATACCTGAATGCAAAAGTTTCAATATGGACAAGTGAGACTCATCTTGAATTTATTTATTAAATCCTTGACAGAAAAGTTATCCATCAACAGCTAATTTTTATTTATTTGTGCGCATATTACCAATTTAATATGGACGGAATGGGACGATTGACTGAGCAATGGTTGTGTTTATGCATACATTAATTTGTGCCCATAATACTCATTTATTTATGTATATTTTTTCATTGTTGTGTTTATATATACATCAAATTGGATATAATGAACTAAAACACATTTTATGTTTGTGCAGGTTATCAATCAATGAAAATATTTGGGTTTTGTGTTTGAAGCTTCACCTCTGCAACCATTTGAGCCGAAATTTGTCATAGATGACAATTTACATTTTTTCCCCCAAAGTAGGAAAATTATGAAACGCTCAATTTGTATTGAAATATTGTATTGTTCTTATAATTCAGTACTAAAATACTTTTGTAGTTCATGAAACAATATGGCATGATACTTTGGCATGGCCTTTTGTTTGCTATTAATGTATTTTGGCTATTGAATCCGATTATTTTTATGATATCACGTGTCTGGGTTCTTTGAATTACGTTTCACTTTTGTAGTTTGATTGGGATTATATGCCAGTGATCAACTATTTCTTTAACTTATGTTTGTTATGTTATATACTTTGTTTACCATTGATATCCTTGCTTAAATAAATAGGCCGGATTGGTATGGAAATAATAATAATAATAATATTAATAATAATATATTAATTATTATTAGATAAAAAAATTCATAAAATATTATTTACAGCACGCTATATATGTCATAAATGGTAAATATCAAAAATATCTTTTACGACATCAAAATGTATGCTATATTTGATCATGTGCGAATAACTATTACGGTGTGCATCTATACGCCGTATTTGACCCAGCACGAATATCTATTACGACGCACATATGTATGCCGTGAAAGCAATTATGGCACACGAAATATGCCGTAAATGGTTGTCGAAATTCAGTAAAAAATATCTATTACGGCGCACACATGTATGCCATGAAAGAGCAATTACGGCACACACAATATGCCGTAAATAGTCGTGAGATTCTGTAAAAAAGATATTTACGGCGTTAATATGTTTACATTTACTGCATTCAAAATGCGCCGTAAATAATAGGCTCATTTACGGCATGAGCTTTTACGGCACCAAAATGTATGCCGTAAAAGCTCATTTACGGCGCGTTTGCGTGTCGTAAATGATCGGTATTCTTGTAGTGGTGATTGGGTTTACCTAGGTAACTAAGGTTAGATATCTAAGTTATTGGTTAGCTAGTAGCTTAGGATAGATATTAGATATGTAAGATTGGTATCTTGGTAGTTAAGGTATTTATACCTAGACTAAGGTATTGGATTTCAACTAAGGTATTGGTATTAGGATATCAATAGGGCTAAGGTATATGGTATCTTGGGATAAGATATAGGTTGGTATCTTACTAGTATCTAGTATCTACGTTAGTGTCTTAGGATGTAGATGAGTGGTATCCTAAGATACAAATCAGTATCTTAGAGGGTAAATTAGTAGGCTAAGGTAATGTCTAAGGTATTGACAAGGTAATAAGGATTACCTATAGTCTAAGGGTAAGGTATTGGTAGGATATTGAGGTAGATGGTTAGATACTAGTCTAAAGTATTAGTATGATCTATTAGCCTAGGTTAGTGAGTTATCTACTAACCTAAGGTAATATATTACTAAGGTAAGGGTATTACCTAATATCTAAGGTATTAGGTTATCTTGGTAGATAATGGTTAGACTTGGGTTATCTTGGTTGGTAATGGTTAGACTTGGATTATCTTGGTAGGTAATGGTTAAAAGTGGATTATCTTGGTAGGTAATGGTTAGAAGTCGGTTATCTTGGTATATAATGGTTAGAAGTGGGTTATCTGGGTAGGTAATGGTTAGAAGTGGGTTATCTTGATAGATAATGGTTAGAAGTGGGTTATCTTGGTAGGTAATAGTTAGAAGTGAGTTATCTTGGTAGATAAATGTTAGGAATAGGATACTTGACTTAGATTTTGTCTTGTTTGACAAAGGTTGACTGTTTTGACTTAAAGTTAACATTGGACCTAGATTGGACTAGGAGTTTACCAGAGTTGACCAGTTGACCAAAAGTTAACTGTGAGTCAACCATTAGCCAGTTTGACCTAGATTGGATTAGAAGTTGACCAGAGATGACCAGTTGACCAAAAGTCAACTGTAGATCAACCCTTGACCTAGTATGATCTAAATTGACATAGTTTGACCTTGTTTGACTTTGTTTGACTTACCTTGACCTAGTTTGACTTTATTTGACTTAGTATGGCCTAGTTCGACTTTGTTTGGCCTAGTGTGACCTAGTATGATTTAGTTTGACTTAGTTTAACTTAGTGTGACTTAGTTTGACCTGGTGTGACTGAGTTTGACCTAGATTTGTATAGCATACACTAGAAATCATGCCTAACACTGTCAAACCCTAATTAACTCATGTATATCTCATCTTTAGGTCTGTGACATCACTCTGAGCATCGATTCTCACTGACAGCTCAGGACCGCAGGCGAGTACATTCACTGATAGTTTTTATTGTCTTGATATCTACTATATCCGATTCAGTTGTAGTGTCTTACTTGATTCCCGACACGATGGTTCACGGACTAGTATACGTCCGATCCTGTCATGAGATGTTATTTCTGGACTTTCCTGGTATATTGGTACATTATTCGATCTTGTTTTTATTGTAGTATAGACACCGATTTGGGAGTGGGCTGGCCCCTGCTTTTGAATCCCATGTCATGACGTGACATATCCGGATCCATTATACTACTCGGAGATGGAGAGTTATTAGAGGTTATGTGATCAATACCCTCATGTCACTATCTTGTGCTTGCGCCACCCTCACCGCACGTAGGGTGTAGCGAGATCTTATATCTCTTGTGCTCGCTTTCCATGTTGGCCGGCTTGACCCTTCTTGAGATTTTTCTGTGATAGCTGGGCCAAATGGAATAGCCTGATATGTGTCCCAAGCCGATCACATAACGCTCTAATATCTCATGGCACCATTTTATGTTTACATTTATACATCATATATCCCTGTTACATTCTACATTCCTGTATTTCATACCATGACATGATATCCAATTTATATATCCTGTTTATATTTCATTCTTGATATTTGATCTTGTTTTTTATTATAATTGTCTCTTATAGAATTTGTCAATTTATATGCAACTGCTGTTAGTGTTTGTACTTGCTCATATCCTGACAGGATAACCCCGTTGATGTTTACAGATGATCTAGAGGCCGACTTCTCGACCTTCTATGGCTACGACATAGATGGGTGAGTACGACTTGGATATTCCCGTGGAGCCGGTACTCTTAGAGGACGTACCGTCTGCTTAGAATAGTTAGATAGGCTTGCCTGGACTGTGATCCAGCTAGTACTTCAGACTTGTAGTATATATATTATTTGGGATTTCTGTTATGTTTTTAACACTAAACTTGTGTGGGATCTTGCATCTATTCCTGTTATTTTCTTCTATCATATCTTTCATATTTCATGCTATCTTTCTTAGATATCTTGTAATTGAGTTATGACATATTATATACCTCCGTACGGAGATGACAGGTACCTTTATATTGTGTCTAGATGTTGTATGTTATAGACGACCTATACAGCGTTCTACCACCGATCTGCGGCGTAGGCTGGATGTACCCATGTGCTCGTACCCCTACTTAGGGTACAGGTCGTAACACATATCGGTTATACATCTCCGCGCCTCCATTCTGAACACTCCTATATCTTAATTACCCCATCAGATTCCCTCTCTACCTTGGCACCTTTTCAGTTCCAACGGATGTGATGCAGTCATCCGACCTTCATGGATCTGGTAACGGACAGTTGGAACAGAGTGTGCCAGGGCCCACCTATTTTGTTTTAAATGCTAAAACTCTAGAGACTCCATGCGGTCTTGCGGGACTGGAACTGGAATATTTTTGGTGACCTTAGAAAACAAAAAAGAGAGCTGCAAAATGAGATTGAAAATTTAGAGGCCACCCTCCAAGTTCAATGGTGTGACGCAGGTGGTGAGGATCTCATACAAACTAAACACAGGTTGGATACGGTCTTGGATTTAGAAGAATAGTTGCTTCAAGATCAGGCCAGAATTAACTAGGTCAAGAAGGGGGACAAGAACTCCACTTTCTTTCATGCGATCATTAAGGAGCGGGCAAACACAAACAGAGTTCGGCTTTATCAACAAGATAGGTCCTTGGTGGAGGACAGGTTATTATGGACTAGGCCATTCTTTATTTTTCAGAATTTGTCGACTTTGTACCGGCTCCCAATCCGGATAACTTTATTGACTGCATCCCGAACCTCATCTGGGAGGAGCAGAATCTGGATTTGTGTGCGATCCCCCTGGAAGCTGAAGTCGAATCTGCGGTCAAATCACTCAACCCCCAGGGAGCTCCCGGCCCGGACGGCTTCACTGGAGTATTTTATATAAAGTGCTGGAACATTATTAAGCATTACATGATTGCAGCTATCCGGGATTTCTTCTTAGGAATCCAGCTGCCGAAAGGGATCACCGCGACCAACCTTGTCCTCATTCCGAAGATCTCCAAACCTACGGATATTCAGGACTTTAGACCTATTAGTCTTAGCAACTTCACACACAAAGTCATCTCCAAATATTGGCTGGCTTCCTTCCCTCCATCATCTCTCAGGAGCAAACATGTTTTGTCAGAGGTTGTAGTATTCATGAAAATATCAGCTTAGCCCACAAAACGGGACCATCGACAACGAGATTATCGGAGGCAATGTGGCGATTAAGCTGGATATGTCTAAAGCATACAACATAGTAAACTGGAGGTTCCTTATCTGTGTCTTGCGCCAGTTTGGATTCAGCCAGAAGTGGAATCTCATATTCAGGAATATCTCTAATTGTTGGTACTCGATCTCCATCAACCGGAAGACGGGGGGGGGGGGGGGGGGGGTTCTTTCGGTCATCTAGAGGCCTAAGACAGGGGGACCCTATTTCACCTGCCTTGCTTATCATAGCTCACGATGCCCTAGCAGAAAAATCTCCAAACTCAGTCTCCACGGCCATATTAAAGCAATTCTTGGGCCGTCAAGATAGTCTCCCATATCACCTTTTCTACGCAGATGGACAGCCTGATATTCCTCAACGGTGGCACTGCCAGCATGGACAACCTTCTGAAGACATTACAGGATTATTCTGAGACTTTGGGACAGGTCATCAATATGGAAAAGTCTGCCCTGATTGTCTTCCAGAAGGATCATATGTCTACTAGTGCGGCGGATATCGCCGCGAGGACCGGATTCAAGATAACACATATACTATTCAATATTTAGGGGTGCCATGTTCAAAGGTCAGGTCAAACCAGAATACCTTTTCAAGCTGACTGAGAAATTTGAGAAGAGAATCTCTGGTTGGAGAGGTAGACTTCTATCTTTTGGCTAAAAAATTATCCTTCTCAAGAGCGTCCTTACTGCCCTCCCCATCCTCTCCCTATCGGTGATAAAACCCCCTAAGAAATTCCTTCAAAAACTAGATAAAATCATGATGGCTTTCCTCTGGAACTCTAAAGACAAACACCGCTCCAGATGGATTGCTTGGAATAAAGTATGTCGAACGATTGTCGAAGGGGGTTTAGGCTTAAGATCCCTCAATCAGATGATGATAGCCCTTCATGTGAAACATTGTTGGGCATTAATTAAAGGCGAATCTGTGTGGGCCCACTATATGCTGCAGAACTACGGAGATCCTTCGTCACCCAACTACTCCCCCCGTACTCCCCCACACCGTTATGCAATCGATGATGAAGATTTTTTACACTGTCTTCAGAAACTGCCAGTGGGTCCTGGGTCGGAGAAATATTCCCATTTGGGGACCTAATTGGTGTGGCACCCCCTTACTAAACCACCTGAATTCATGTATACCCCTACCATCCGCCAGGTGTTGGCATCTCATTTGGTACGCGTCTCCCTGGATGAGGAGGTCATGTAAACCCCCTAAATTTCTACTACGATTTTTTTTTAAAATATTTTTGTAATTATTTTGTACGTCGTATCTGCACGTCGCATACGAATTCGCATTTTTGTATTTGCGTAGTATGCGAGAATTGCGTTCGTATTTTCTCGTCGAGTGCGAATATGTATGAGGTACATATATTTGGAATTTATTTTTAGAAATATAGCTTTCAATAATATATGATAAATAATATATTTTGCTTAAATTATAAAAGGGCACCACAATAGATTTTTTTTTCAAATTCGTATAATTTCATATGTCGTAAAGGATATTTATTTTATTATACAAATATAAATGGGCTTTGAAAACTATGTTTTGAGGCAAATTCTTTTGCATATGAGGTACACGAATTTAAATTTATTTTCGAAATTAATTAAATACTATTATTTATTATTTGGAAAAGTTATGTTTAAATTAGTTTATTATGAATAAACCGGTATTTGGTTTTATCAAATTTTTTTGTGAGTTTTCGAATTTAATAGAAAGATTATCTAGTTAAATATATTGGAAGATATTCCTTTTTGATTAAAATATGTGATTTAATTAAATGAAGTAA
This sequence comes from Iris pallida, assembly GCA_029216955.1. Taxonomy (NCBI): domain Eukaryota; kingdom Viridiplantae; phylum Streptophyta; class Magnoliopsida; order Asparagales; family Iridaceae; genus Iris; species Iris pallida. The sequence continues at coordinate 8,206,070 of JANAVB010028398.1, forward strand.
TTATCTAATGAGGGATTTAAATCCTCCCAATTCTATCCAACTGGGAATTCCTACCTCCTATAAAGGAGAGGTACTCTTCCATAATTTTCTCCACACCCACAGATTGTGCATTGTGTCTGTGCCTCCCATCCACTATATTTCTCCCATTACAAATATAGATCTCCTCTCCGTGTCCGACATGCCAGATACCACTTTGCCTCTGTGTGTCACGCAGGACACGATTCTAGTTCCCAACACAACCCCCGACATCACCCAAACCTATCCTAAACCTGTCGTCCCCCTGCTACTCTTCCTGTCCACCCAGCACCGCCGTCATCATCTCGTCCTCCCCGTCGTTTCCTTATCGTCGCCACCAAAGGCAGCAACCCAACTCCGGCGAGCTCGACTCCACACTCCCCGCCTTCGCCGTAGCCACCCGCCACTCCGACAAACGATCCCGGCCAGCCACCATTTCCCCAAATCCTCCTCTCCATCACCCAAGCCACACCCGACAGCCACCCAACGCTGCCATCGACCCATCACCTCCTCCTTGTCGTCGCAAAACGATCCCGGCCAACCTCCTCCCATAGTCGGACAGCCCCGTCAAAATTCGGTCACCACCACCATCATCATCTCCTCACCGCCACCACGTCACAGCCCCAAAAAAAAACCCCATCACCAGAAAGAGAAGAAGAGGGTGAAACCCTAACCTCCGTCGTCCGCCGCCTATCTCCGCCACCACTGTCGGAGCCGCCGCTTCGCACTTGGCCGTCGACCCAGATCGAGACCGCCGCGCTCGGTGAGTGCTCCGCTTTGGCGTCGCCTCTGGCACCACATGCTCCGCTCGCCCGTCCAGTCGCAGAAACTGCGGCGCCATCCGCTGACCTCCGCCCATATCGGCGACTCGCGAGCGGACTGCTCCGCGCCGCTCGCGGCGAGCCTCGGTCGTCGCTCGAAGCCGGCGCCACCGCACGAGACCGCCGGCATGTCTCCACCCAGCCCCGACCAGTCGCCTCCCCGTGCTGGACGGAGCGCCATGCGCTCCCACTGTAAGTCCATCCCGCTCTTCCTCTCTCTCTCTCTCTCGCACTGTAAAGATTTGGAGGGGAGCTGTATAGATAAATGTTAGGAGATTTTTATATATTTTATTATTATTATTAGTATTATTACATTGTTAGTATTTTTTTTAGACCAAAATAATTGTATAAGTATTATTAATTATTATTTTCAGTTTGTTTTTAGTGTTAGATAATGGAGGGATAAGTACAAATTATTTTATATTGTACTATAATCATAGCTTTATTATTATTAGTTCATATTATTAATAATTTTTTTTGTATTTTAACATGGCTATTAGCATATGAAATCCTTTCAAAAAAAATTATTATTAGTAAGAATATATCTAGACAACTATATATAAATATTATATAAGATATAGTCTATATTTCAAGATATGGTCTTAAAACCCTAGAAAAATTTATGAAAATATTTTGATCCCTGGGTATATAGTTTCCAAAGTAATAAAATAATTTTAAATATTTTCAAATACTTATTTAATTTATTTTAAAAGATATAGTTTTTCTATCTATAGAATACATGTGACAAACTTAGAGTTAGCACAAAACAACCTTGTTTGAGTTTTCCTTAAAAGTATTTTCCTAAACCCTATTTGTACTAATAAAATTTAGTTTTTTTTTAAAATATATTAGTTTCTAAATAGTTTTCTAAGTAAAGATATATTTTGATAATAAGAAATGACATTTCAATTCTCCCTTAGATTAGAAAGTCTCGATCGTAACTAATCATCCTTCCCTATTTTCTCGTGAACGGACTCTTCCCCATCGAATATGGAGATTGGGCAACTGGAAATTTACGGAATATCACATCATACCAGGCGTAACATCAGGCAAGATACCTTGCCATTATACTGTTTATATTCAGTCTGCATTTTAGTACATATCACTGTTCATTATTTCCAGTTATTACAGTTCTTGATTTACTACATGCTCAGTGATTATTAGTTTACTTTGTTACTATCCTTTGGTTGCACATGAACCTAGAGTTAAGGAACTACCGTCTGTAGTGTATCGTATATACCTTGACATAGTTGTACCACGAGAATGTGTGAGATGAGTAGCATGTAGAGGTTCTTGCGTGTAGGCTGATCCCCATGCGCATGCGTTAGGGCTAACTGCTAATAGAGGCATGTTAGGAGACTTAGCAGTTAGTAGAGGTACATGGTCGTGGATGCGACTTGACAGGTACATTGGGTGGGGAGAACAATACCTGACATATGGGCTTCTTTGCACTTCCCTACTTACCTGTGCGCTCGCCGGAGACGCAGGCTCCAGATGCCTTCTGACGTTTTTCAGAGCGTTATGGACGTAGCCCCTTGCACATGATGCCCTCTGACGATCTTCGGACGTTAAGGACGTGGGCCCTTGGTGCCCTATATGGGGACCATGCCGATCGTATTTACAGCCAAGGCTCATGCGTCGAAGGATTGTTTCTCAACTGCATGATCACTTTAGTATGGTTAGGTTACCTTATTTATGTCTTGTCACTTTCATTGATTGTGGCATATTTTACATTCAGTATTTATATGGCATGTTTATTGTATCTTGTTACGTCCCTCTGAGGACCTGGTTATCTCTCCAGGTGTGTCTTGTGATTTCTGCAGGTGCTCTAGCTAAGGCCATTTCTTCGGGATGTTGCTCTTGGATCGTCATCCCCTTCACTCTACCAAATTACTTTCCTTGTACATTTTTCCTATTAAAATTATTGGTAGTGGATTTGTCTCCACCCAACGATTGTATACATGACAAATTTAAAGTTGCTTTTATATCATTATTTATCTTTGTGGATGAGATTTAGTGCCTTAGTTACTGCATTTTACAGCTTATGTATACATACGACGGTCCATATACTTCGTATGTATACAGCTGGTATGATTACGTTCTAGTCCTTCTTTTTGGGACTGGGGCATTACAGGTCAATATCCATAACTTCCTTCTTGCCGAAGCAACTGACATGCTGGACACCATTGCCCTTATCAACGAAAATGATCAGATCTGCTGGACCCTTAACCAATAGGGGGAGTTCTCTACTAAATCTTACTAGGACCACCATAGGGGGAGACACCTAACAGATAACTGGTGTGGATTCTGCAGGAATAAATATATTCAACCTCGCATCGGTGCTTTCCTTTGGCATTTGCGTCGGAATACTATCCCGGTGGAGGCTAGACTTCTGTCCATGGGAATCAACCTGGCGTCAAGATGTGTATGTTGCACTGACCCGAACACCGAAACCACCAATCACCTATTCGTCATGGGGGAGACGGCTAATAAGATTTGGCTCCACTTCTCTGCAACTTTTCACCTTTCCACTTCCTACACCACCGTCGACCAACTTGCTCAGGTATGGCTTCTAAACTCTTCTCCCTCTTCTTCCTCCTCGGTAGACATCAGCAGGAACATTGTTTTTGCCTCATGTTTAGGGAAAATTTGGAAGCAAATGAACTCCATCCTCTTTGGCGGTGGAAGACGAAACCACATGGAGATCGTTCACCGGGCGACGGCGCATCTTCAGCACACTTTGTCTGCCCATAACATGAGGACAGACGGTTTGGGAAGACACAACATCGGCGGAGAAGCTCGTGAGGAGACGACTATCCGGTGGGTAACACTAGGGGTAGGGTGGAAACTTAACACTGCGACAAAGGCAGGAGTAGACCCAGGACTTGCGTGCGGAGGGATCGTTAGAGGCAACCTGGGCAACCTCATTGTGGCCTTCTCCCTTTTCACTGCGGATAACGCGAGTCCCCTGCCGGATCTTGAAGCCCTCCTCCTGGCGCTGAGATGGTGTAACACTCAGAATATCCGCCCAGCTGAAATTGAAACTCCTTCCGAATGCACTTTGAATATCATCGCCAAGAATGCTGCTCCCCCATGGACCCTGACATACAAGACCCGCAAAATCCAACAACTACTTAACCCCAACACTAGAATTGTACATGCTTCGACTGCTACGAATGGTGTGGCAAAAGCTCTGGCTGAACTGGCCCATGAATCCAGACGAGATCAGATCTTCTTCCACACCTCCGACCTTCCGACGACGGCCGGATACGCCCTTCGTAAGGACCGCCCTGGTCCTTAGAAGGACCTTGTCCTCTTCTGTTTAGTTCTTATTTTGTTTCCTCCAGCTTTTCGGGGAGGGTTTTTCTTTTGTTGTTCGTCTCGGCTTTGGCCGGACGGGTATACTTTTGTTGGTCGTCGGACTATCTCCCGGCGACTTCTTTTCGGCTCTTCCTTTTTCAATGAAGTCGTCTCTTAAAAAAAAGTTGTGAAATGGTAAATAGCTACACCCTTTCAGTTTCCATCAGATATATTTCTCAAATTTTAGATTCTTGTATAAGTAATATCCAAATGTAACACATGTAGATAGGATGAATTGTATAAGAAGTTATTTTTTTTATACATTCTGCATTTTGGGAAGATTTATGAAATGCCCAAAAACTAAAAAAGTTTTATGTAAAACCCACCGCTAAAAAAACTTTCATCGCGTGCCCAGAATTAGAGAAACTTATCCAAAGCGGGTTCCAAATGACCCTTTTGCCCTTCCTTTTAATTTATTGGAAACACCCACAAAACTGCTCTTAAAAAAACGTTTCAATACTCCATCTTCTTCCATACGCTGCTCACTTTCGAATCTAGGTTTTCTCCTCAAAAATCTTCAAAAACTCGTCGAAAAATTTCGGAAAGACCGGAACGAACGACAAAAGTGCTAAAACGGAGGTCCAAACATCATTTTTTTGCGAATCTAAAATTTCGGAAGGCCGTCTAACGATACGCTCATTTTGCGACAAACGGGACCTCGTTTCGACCTCCCAGTCAAAAGTTATGGCCCTCCAAAGTTTCAGCTAACCATAAATGCAGGAGAATGACATTCTCCGTCTTAATTTACACGGAGAATGACCATTTTCCGTCTTAATTAGGACGGAGAATGACATTCTCTGTCTTAATTTACACGGAGAATGGTCATTCCAGTGTTAAAACGAGGAGAATGACCATTCTCCATGTTAGAAACACGGAGAATGCCATTCTCCGTGTTAAATGAAACGGAGAATGTCATTCTCCGTGTTAAATAAAACGGAGAATGGCATTCTCCGTCCTAATTAAGACGGAGAATGGCCATTCTCCGTGCTAAATTAAACGGAGAATGACCATTCTCCGTCTTAATTAGGACGGAGAATGCCATTCTCCGTGTAATTTATCACGGAGAATGGTCATTCTAGTGTTAAAACGCAGGAGAATGACCATTCTCCGTGTTAGAAACACGGAGAATGCCATTCTCCGTGTTAATAGGACGGAGAATGCCATTCTCCGTCTTAAATAAAACGGAGAATGCCATTCTCCGTCCTAATTAGGACGGAGAATGACATTCTCGGTCCTAATTAAGACAGAAACGGAGAATGTCATTCTCCGTGTTAATTAGGACGGAGAATGGCATTCTCCGTCTTAAATAAAACGGAGAATGGCATTCTCCGTCCTAATTAGGACGGAGAATGCCATCCTCCGTCCTAATTAAGACGGAGAATGGTCATTTCCAGTGTTAAAACGTGTAATTTAGTTTTTTCAGGAATAAAGAGTTTCGTTCTTCTTTCAAAGCGATGATAATTCTTATGGAAAAGAAGAAGAAAGATCTTCTCACCACAATTGAAGATCTGAGTTCAAATGTCTCCACGATGAAGATGATGATGATGGTGATGATGATGACGAGCGATGATCTGAGTTCGACTGAAGAAAAATACACCGAACTACGAACGATCTTTGCGATCTCTGCTGAATATGAGAGCAATGGAATTCAGATTTCCCGTGAAGAAGAAGAAGACGAAAATCGCAATCCAGATCTGAGTTTTTTGAATTCAAATACATATAGATGACCAATTCGCGCTGAGGGGTAGTTTCGGTATTATAAAAATAGCAGTTTCTAGCGGGTGGCATCTAAAAGGGAATCTTGGAATATTTAACGTGAAAATACTTAATTCTGGGTATTTCATAAAACTTATCCAACGGGTGGGCATTTCATAAAAGCCCACCCCGAAATTGGGTTTCTCAGCAATTTCCAGATTGTTATTTGTACGGATGATATATCATGATATGAAATTAATATTAGGTCATGTGGTGATCCAATTTCAGATTTATTTGTAGAATATTACTGCATAAAATGTTATTGAAGTCCAAATCTCCACCACCACAATCTATTCTATGTGCATGACTCCAAACTACAAACAAGCAACAAAAATCCATATTAATCAACTCGTAGGTAAAAATTTGGACCCCTACTTTTGTATGAATAAAAATTTGGACCCCCATCGTATTATCTATTAAATACAGTCTGTATTATCTAATGCAACGTTTTCAATGATCTGCTCGCTAATATTCATAGAATATGGATAAATTATTAGGTAAACGAATTAGAAGACAACCACATGCTATTAATCCAGATTATATGTAATTACTGCATAGATATATTTCATAGTTTAGTATATATTCAAAGCTTAATATGACAGGTTTGTAGTTTCATATATATAAATGCAAATTTATAAATATATGAGTAAGTATTACTTAGTTATAACTAACCACCTCCTGATGGCGATTGGCGAAAGGTTCTCTCCAATTCTAGTAAATATGCACAGAAAGTTCCATGCGAACGGTCCCAATTTTTACTTTTTTTTTGCTAATTATTTATATTCCATGATATTGTTACTAAATTCAATTAAAAAAAAAATCTTTCATCGTTCTATTTTCTATAAATTATCCCAATTAACAACTTTAAATATCTAGATAACCTTTCTCTTACCCATCTTTCCCGGTTGTGAAGACAAAAGACTCCTACTCCGTCGTCTTTGTTGACATGTTCTCTATGGACTCACACCGAAGTTTGACAATTTTGATCATTGACTAATTAATCTGACAGTGACCATTGGTTGAATATCATCTACGTGTATCATAATCATGGGCGGGCAAACTTATACCAAGTCGTAGTGCTCATATGCCTATATATAGAATGGAATGGTTCCCTCTTAACACTCACTCACAGCTCCTTCTAAGCCTTCAACAACTTACTCTTACTCTTTCCATAACAACCAAAGCTATACTAATCAAGACATGGCATCGAAGACCATCGAGAGCCACCGGGCTGGCGCCGAGGTCTGCCACGGAGACGCCGAGTGCAGGAAGAAGTCCATCGAGCTCCTCGGAGAGCTCGGCCTCCCGAGGAACCTCTTCCCCCTGGTGGACATCCAGGAGTTTGGATACAACAAGACGACGGGCTTCATGTGGCTGGTCCAGAAGAAGAGCACCACCTACACCTTCGAGAAGATCAAGCGCAAGGTGTCGTACGCCACGGAGGTGAGCGCGTTCGTGGGGCCTCGGTCGATAAAGAAGCTGAGCGGAGTAAAGACGAGGGAGCTCCTCCTATGGCTGACCGTCTCCGAGATGTTCTTCGCCGACGCTACCACCAAAGAACTCACCTTCAAGACCCCCACCGGAATCTCCGATAGTGACCATTGGTTGTACATCATAATCATGGGCGGGCAAACTTATACCAAGTCGTAGTGCTCATATGCCTATATATATAGAATGGAATGGTTCCCTCTTAACACTCACTCACAGCTCCTTCGACTAAGCCTTCAACAACTTACTCTTACTCTTTCTATAACAACCAAAGCTATACTAATCAAGATATTATGGCATCCAAGACCGTCGAGAGCCACCGGGCGGGCGCCGAGGTCTGCCACGGAGACGCCGAGTGCAGGAAGAAGTCCGTCGAGCTCCTCGGAGAGCTCGGCCTCCCGAGGAACCTCTTCCCTCTGGTGGACATCCAGGAGTTCGGCTACAACAGGAACACGGGCTTCATGTGGCTAGTCCAGAAGAAGAGCACCACCTACACCTTCGAGAAGATCAAGCGCAAGGTGTCGTACGCCACGGAGGTGAGCGCGTTCGTGGGGCCTCGGTCGATAAAGAAGCTGAGCGGAGTGAAGACGAGGGAGCTCCTCCTATGGCTGACCGTCTCCGAGATGTTCTTCGCCGACCCTACCACCAAAGAACTCACCTTCAAGACCCCCACCGGAATCTCCGACAGCTGCGAAGCCTCCGTCTTCGACCTCGAATGAAGTGACCGGATTGCCACTGGCCAACTAGCTAGCTAGTTGTGGTTACAATTAATTTTTGATTTATATATGGCAATGACAATATGTTTCACTATCTATAATGAATCTTGTTTTCCCTATGTTTTCTTATAATGCAATAGTGTTTGTTAGTTCCACATATTCATGTAACTTTTCCAATTGATGGAAGAAGATGTCAACTGTATTTTCAAAACGATGGAAAGTGATGTTTAATACTGAGGCTTATTTGTGTTGGTGTTAGATGGGGTTTTCAAACTATGTGGAGAGTATTCCGAGTGCGACAAGCGTTATCTATGTGTCGGAAAAATTCGGAAAGTCTAAGACAACAAAGACTGACATGATTTCTACTTGTACCAGAAGCCATTGAAAAAGTACAGATCAATGGTATATATACCGCTGTCGGTGACGGTATACTAGTGTGACATTAGTTGTTTCAGAATATAGGTTTGGACACGAAGGGAAATCCGTATACTGGTATCGGGGCCGAAATTGAGTATTTTCTTATTTATACCGTACGTTGAATAAAAAATAATAGTCCAGATTCTTCAGGATTAAGAAACTTTAAATAGGTCTTTCCTAAATACCATAATCCATCATCATCATTATCACAAGATCATAAGAAGAGAGTTCTCAAATGTTGCAACTTTCTAAGAGATGAAGAGATATTTGAAGTTTCAGAGGTTGATTCGAGGAGAGAGAGTTTCGAGGAGTTTCTCATTAATGCTTCTTCCTTGTCATTTTGTCTTCGACAATTCTTCGTCTACTCATTGTAATAATTTCTATCTACTGAAGTGTTACGGTGATCTGTATGGACCGAGTGGAGTTTGTAAATGACATCAGTGTATTTTCTGTGTTCCATTAGTGGAGCATTTTCTGGGTTGGAATCTGATCGTCTTGTAGTTTTTTTCGTCTGGATTTTTCACGTAAATATCGTTGTGTTTGTGTTGTAATTTCTGAGATAATTTTGGCTATTTGTTTTGTGCGACTTTAATTTTTTGTCCTCGCCAGGTCCTATCGGCTTGGGAAAAAAAAATTTGCGTTTCGTTCACAACATAATGATATCAGAGCCAGGTTATGTTGATCCCAATACAGTGGTATCGAAGTTGTGATTGACAGGACTATGTCAGAACACAGGTTGCTAGGTGTTAGAGGTTGATAGACATACCGAGTAGACGAGATGAATGCGAAGTTAGTGCACATGATAAACCTAAATGGTTCTAATTATCACTATTGGTGGAGCAAGATAAATATTTGTTGCATCTTCCGATATTTGCTTCTAAGAAATCTTGTGAGAATTCCGAAGAGGACTAAAATTTTGAGCATATACAGATGTGTATATATCAGGCAGTTCGTGGACAAGAATTATATGTATAATCATATCGTCAATATTGATCCTGCAAAGTCCTTGTGGGATAAGCTGGATATGGGAAGAAGATCTGGATAAACAAAATTTTATTCATGATCCGATCGCAACAGATGATGGGTCTCAGGTATAAGCATGGTTGACCAGTTATCCTTTATGAGTGTAAAATTCGATGACAAGACTTTGGTTGTTGTGTACGTACGTTATCCAAATCTATGTTGTCTAGAGCGGGATATTGAATGAATAATTGCCTCTTATATATTCAAATTCAAGTTGTAAAATGAAAAATAGCTACACTCGTTCAATTTCCATCAGATATATATTTTTCAAATTTTAGACACTTGTGCAAGTAATATCCAAATGTAACACATGTAAATAGGATGAATTGTATAAGATATTATTTTTTTTATATTGTCTGCAATATTGTTATGGGAAAAATTTATGAAATGTCCAAAAATTGCAAAAGTTTTATGTAATACCCACCGCAAAATAACATTTTATCGCATGCCTAGAATTAGCGATGAATATATGAAGCGGGTTCTGAATTTATTGAAAACACCCCCGAACCCTACTCTTCAAAAAAATAATATTTCGATTCTTTCTCTTCTTCCAAACGCCGCTCAGTTTCGAATATAGGTTTTTTTCCTCCAAAATCTTCAAACCTTTCTCTCCATTCGCAATCTTCACACCATGTCGGCATCACCGGCAGCAGCATCACCGACAGCATCACCAGTTAGAGAAGATATACCAGTTGTGGAGAAAATGAAGACAGTTGCAGAAAATCCAAAAGAGAATGACGGAAAAACTACGAAAACGGACAGAGACAGCCGCTTCACATCACACTTCTGGAGGAGTTTACAGCTGAGCTTGGGGTCGCAATTGAAGTTCAGTACCGCCTATCATCCACAGACGGACGGGCAGTCCGAGAGGACCATTCAGACACTGGAGGACATGCTGCGGGTTTGCGCACTTGATTTTGGCGGATCGTGGGAGGATCATTTGCATCTAGTAGAGTTTGCCTATAACAACAGTTATCAGGCTAGCATTAAGATGACCCCGTTTGAGGTGCTATATGGGCGGAGATGTCGCACGCCTTTATCTTGGGACGACGTTGGCGAGAGGGCTTTGCTTGGGCCAGAGATGGTGGTAGACTCAGCTGAGAAAGTCAGACTGATCAGGAAACGTCTCAGTGTTGTACAAGATCGGCAGAAGCACTGGACGGACAGCAGCAGACGGCCACTGGAGTTCGCGGTTGGAGATAGAGTGTTCCTAAAGATCTCGCCGACTAGGGACGTCATCAGATTTGGCAGAGGCGGGAAGCTCAGTCCGAGATTCATCGGGCCTTTCGACGTGACTGTGCGGATTGGCGAGGTGGCATATCGACTAGCGCTTCCAGCTAGCTTGGAGGAAGTGCATGACGTCTTCAACGTGTCCCAGCTTCGACGCTACATTCCAGATCTGAGCCATGTGGTGGACTACTCAGAGTTAGAGGTGGGTTCGAGCTTGACTTACGAGGAGCAGCCAGTGGAGATCCTTGACCGAAGGGAGAAGTGCCTGCGAAACCAGACTATTCCACTTGTCCGCGTCATGTGGAGACACCATTCTCCGAAAGAGTCCACATGGGAGCGCAAAAACGAGATGCGAGACTTGTGTTTGAATCTTTTGTGATTTTGAGATTTACTTTGTGGGTCTTCGAATTTCGGGGACGAAATTTTTTTAGGGGGAGAGATTTGTAACTCCACCTCCTTGAAATTAATAAAATTTCATGAAGCATTATTTTTTTATGATATTATTTCTTAGGTTAGCTAAACTAAAATAGCTTGGCATCATTAGTTGGGATTAATACTAATTCTAACTGACATGGGCTGAAGGCCCATGGCCTTTTTATATATAATCTATAGTGATTATGTTGTCTTGGGTCGAGCCCACTACTAATTGATGTTTTAGTAGCTGCTGGGAGCTTCTCCTCTTTGGAGTTGGTTTCGTGAGAATTCTTTCCTAACTGTCTCCGACAGGAGGAAGGGGAATTTGAAATTCCCGCCCAGTTTTCCCCTTCCCCAAGTTGTAACAACCTCAATCTCTTCTATAAATCCCAACTTCCATCTGAGTTTTCATTAGGAGCAAAGCCTCAGTGAGCCTTTCCTTCTCAAATCTCTAAATTGAAATTTCCCTCCCAAATTTGGATCTCGTGAAGAACAATTCATGGCGGGGGCGTCGATCTCTTCCTCCGATCATTAATGAGGGAGTACTCGGTGAAGCATAGCAACCCCTGTTCTTCGTAGGCGACTTTGAGTAGATCCCCGTTTATTCGACATTCATTTTGCTGCAACAACCCGAGTGAGTTTGAATTCTAAAATGTGGTATATTAATTTGGATCGATATTCTTTGAATCTAAATCTAGAATTGTTTAATTTGTGTTGGTGAATAGCCAATTTCCTCTCGAGATTTCCTTCCTAGTTCTTCGTCTGTCCTGATCAGATATGCGCAAACACTGTGAGGTGAGATTTACTTGCTGATCTCCTATTTGTAGTTATGCTTTTATTAATTTTAGTCTCGTATCATGGTGTCGAAGTTTGTAGGTCGGATTGGGAGATTTTGGATTGATCTGAGTTCGATTGATCATTCAATTGTCGACTGATCACTGGTGAGTGTATCCCTGACTTTCTGCATGGAGTGTCATTTTGCAGATCATGAATTTTTGTTGTAATTCAATTGATTTGACTGTGTTCAATAGGGAATTTGTCTGTCCAGTCTTGTGTCATCAGCGTGATCCGGATCATTTACTTTCCAAGTGAATTCCAATCTAGTTATATTTTAGTTTAAGGCTGTACATGTTAATCTAATGCCAGCACAATTTTATTGCTAGAACCAGTGGGTATCAGGAAGTATGGTTTGGAAATGGTTAAACTAGGCTAATTGTTCTTTCAATTATTTTACTTAAACATTTGGAGAGTTATTGTTAGTTTCCATTGGGGTGTCAATCATGGGTGAAGACCTGAGGATGAGGTTGTGTAACCAATGAGTTCATGCATAATTTGATTGAGTACCAGTGGTTCACTGATTCATGTGAAGAAATTTCTGAACTATAGCATATGTGAATTCTTAATAGTTATCGGGTTTTAACTCGAGAACAGTGGTTTAGGAGTTTCAACTGAGCAGGACATGACATCTTAAAATAATACTTAGGTGACACTTTTACGTAGATATTCAATTATAAATTCTACTGTAAACAAATTGTTGTTTTTAGTGGTGGCATAAGATTAGGTAATTTAGCAGCTGCAATTAGTAGGAACCCTGCCGAGGACAGGGGCTTATTTTAACCCTGCAAACCATACTTGGACTTGAAATCTTGATTGACAAGATTTTGAAGTTGTACTAATTTCAGGTTCAGATTAATGTGACTCTGTGGAAGTGGTCTCATGATCAGTTGATGTTGGGTTGTGCCTAGAAACTTCAGAATGTAGGATAAACTAATTTCTAGTGGTAGTTGGTATTTTGCTTAGACTATTAGCTATTATTTTCTTCTCCTCAACTGTGAAGGACTTTGCATTGGTTAGATAAGAATCATGGAAATGTGTTTACAACCTACAGGAGGATTACCTAGACTTAGTATGGAGCATTTGAATTCGAGTATCTTGGGTCAGTATTATGAACTTAAGACTCTTTATGTAATACTTTAGTTCAAATCGTTGAACCTGAAATTACAGATGCAAGGCTTGATTCAGTTGATGAATCTGAATTGCATCTGCAGTGTTTTGTTCAATAATTGCATATGCAATATCTGGAAATTGCTGAACTAAGGGTTGGCATTGATACTGGGTTGTATGGGATTCTTTAACAGGTTTTAGCCATGCTAGACTCACCCATGTTCTTCTATGTCAGTTTACTTTATAAGTTGAAATGTGGAGTCAGGGTTAAATATTCCAGAATTGAGCTTAGCATGACCTGAGTTATGGATTGCACGTAACCTGGGAGAATCCAAGTGCTATGGGGTTACAAGAATTTGTTACAGGGCATGTTCTCTTACATTTGATGTATTCTAGTTTAAGGTTATCATTAGCACTGTTACAATTTAACTTCCTATTACATCTCTTCAGGTGGTTAATGTGGCTGAACTCAGTTAGAACTGAGTGTAGGCTAGCAGTAGTTTAGAATGAGTCCTGATAAAACAAGCAGTGTGGTATTTCTCTAATTGCTGTCAGCCTAGCTTGGCATAACAGTAATAGGTGGTTTGGGTATATGTATGAATGGATGATTCGAATTTTATAAGGCAATGATAGAATTTTATACCAAGATCTTAGTTCTATTTGATTGAATCTGAACACTGTCCTGGTAGGATTAGTGAAATCTGAGAATTCAATCTCAGTACATGGTTGTATCAGAATGAAAAACCCTATTTTTAATGTAAGTCTTTTTGAATATAGGAATAGGTACTAGTGGTGGAATTTCTCAATTATATTAATCAGCATGCATCCTAGTTTTGTATTATTGATGGCAATTTCCTATCTTAAGTGAGGATTGTCATAGGGTGAGTTGTGGGTAATTCTAGTGTACTATATTGATAAGAGAAATAAATAGTTAAGTATAAATCACTAGTATTCTCCAATTTTAGATATTAAAATACTTGATGAGTAAATTAGACTTGTTTAGATATTGACAAGCTTGAACTTAATAAAATAGGAAGATATCCAGCTCCATTGTTTACCAGTACTTTTTTGGAGCAAGACAAGTACATTCTATGGTCTTGTATATTTCATTATATCATGTGCTTCCTTGTTGACACACTGCGACACGACATATTTTTCTGGTGCTCATGTTCCTTGTTCTTATTACTTGTACCTGGGAGGGGAAATATACTATTTATGTGACCAAACCCAAGAAATAACTTAGGTGTGTTTAGCTTAGGCCCCGTATCGTGCACGCGGGTCCTAAGTCATACCATTCATGTGCTTACCCCTAGCCGGTCACATAATTAGTTATATTTCAAACATTGTGCACACATGTTCATGAGATATATCTTGTACTTAGTTCCTGTGTTTCCTGAGCTTATACCATGTGATACCATGTTCTTACATACCATGTTCTTTCATGTGCTTATACACCATGTTCTTTCTTGTGCTTTACATACCATGTTCCCTTGTACTTTCATATCATGATGTCTTATTCATTACCTAGAACTGTGCTTTGCTCCGCTCCTGATTGGATAAGTTGCAGGTGAGATGGAGGCTATTTGCAATACCTTTTATGGGCGTGACGTTGCCATTCTTGCTGAGCCAGCTGGAGTTGCTATTGACTTAGAGGCTGCAGAAGCCTAGAGCTTTACCTTAGCACTTTATATTTTTCTTTTTATTTTGAGACTAGTAGACTCTATCTTTCATTTGCTGGAATGTAATAAATTCTGAGACATGTATCTGGATTTGGGATTCGTTTATCGATGCTGTTTTCACATTTATTCTTGTATATCTGGTTAGTTTTTCTAGATTGGTACAACTTACTTTGTCGTGTCTAACGATGAAGGCTGGGCGTGTCCGACTCGTGTTCGATTATTCGGGAGCGGGTCGTAACATGTTTTTAGTGGTGGCTCATGCAGGTCTATCCTAATGGTACCTAGGTCTTAGCGTGCTATTGGGGGACTTGATTACACTAGGAAAACTTGATCACAGTATAGAAAAAATTAGGAAATAAGGGTATATCAGGTTTATCAGGTGCATTGATATTATAAAACATTATTTATTAGGTTTCAGGGTTTGTCAATTAACGAATTTTTCTTTCTATTGCAGGATGGTCACTACGAGGAAGACCGCAGATCAGCCAGGAGTTGCAGGGAGTTCGGGACAGCCTGAGCCAGATGTTTCGACAGATCAGCTTCCGTCACCGCCTCCTATCTTTCCACCGCTGTCTTCGACGATGATGTTTGACGGCGCCCAGGTGATGGCCATGTTCCAGCAGTTCAGGGAGGCCCAAAATCACCAGGCTGTACAGTTCCGACAGGCTCAGAGTCAGCAGGTCGAACAGTTCAGAGCTACCGTCGTCGACGTACTCAGGACCAGAGAGCCGGCAGCACCAGCTCCAGTAGCACGTACAGCACCAGCAGCACCGAGACCAGGAACAGCTAAGGACTACCAGAACCTCTCTCTGATGGACTTCTGGGGCAATGAGGGGATCATTTATACGGACGAGTGGCTGGAGAATGCAGAGAGGACCTTGAAAATAGCATAGATCCCGGATAACCTGAAGGTGGATTTGGCGAGTATGTAACTCTTCGATTTGGCCAGAGCTTGGTACCGGGAGGAGCCCCAGTTGGCGGAGCACTAGGTGTCTTGGACAGATTTTAAAACTCTGTTTAAGGAGAAGTTTTTCCCAGATGTGGTGCGGGATGAGCTGAGGATGCAGTTTGAGACGCTGCAGCAGGGGACTATGACGGTTGCGGAGTACACTTCAGAGTTTACTAGGCTTAGCAGGTTCGCGGAGAACCTAGTCAGAGCACCGGAGGACATAGCTTGGAGATTCAAGAAGGGTCTCACCAGGGAGCTGCGATACGCGGTGGAGATTAGTCAGGCGATGACGTATACGAGCATTCTCAAGATTGCTCAGGCTGTAGAGAAGGAGGCAGATCCAAAGCTGAAGAGGGACCCGGACATGGGCAGCAGCAGTTTCCAGGCACCAGCGAAGAGGGTCCAGACTCAGATACAGGCGAGGCCACAGCAGCCGGCACAGCAGCATTACCGTCCAGCCAGAGCTCCTGCACATCAGCATCAGAGACAGCAGATGGCGACTAGCTGTGCCTTTTATCATCGCCCCGGACACCATATCGACGAGTGCCGCAAGAGGCTGGAACTTTGCCTCTTTTGCGGATCAGATGCACATCAGATGAGGGACTGCGCTCAGGCTACAACTCGACTAGCAGGAGGACCTTGAGGAGCTGGAGGACCACCACCTGCACCACCCAGAGCATTACCAGTTGTACCACAGAGGGGACCGACTTTACCCACTCAGCAGCAGCAGTTTGCACAGCGTCAGTAAAGAAAAGGACCGCAGCAGGAACGTGCTTACGTCATGGCCGCAGTTGAGGAGGATGAGGTAGTTCCAGATGTGATCACAGGTTCTATTCTTTTACATTCATTCCCTGTCATTGTATTGTTTAATTCTGGAGCCACACATAGCTTTGTATCATATGAGTTTCTGCATAAACACAGCTTTACACCTAAGCCCACTAGGAGGAACTGTCGAATTATGACAGGAGGAGGGATAGTGCCAGTCAGTGAGATGATGGATTGCCCTATCACTATAGCTGGGAGGGAGATTAGGGCTCGACTTCTAGTGATGCCATTCCCCGAATTTGATATAGTCCTCGGCATCGACTGGATGAGCGAGCAGTTTGCCGTAATAGACTGCCATATGGGAAAGGTGATTTTCAGCCCACCAGGAGTTCTACCGTTCGAGATCAGCAGACGAGTTGCAGAGAGGCCAGAGGGAGTTTACTTCGGAGCTGTTGCAGAGGACCAGGAGTTGCCGCATCCACTTATCGCGAAGTTTCTCGACGTCTTCCCCGAGGAGTTGCTAGAATTGTCGCAAGATCGAGCTGTGGAGTTCAGCATCGACCTAGTGCCCGGATCAGCGCCAAAGTCCCAGCATTGCTACAAGATCAACCTGAAGGAAGATGCAGAGTTGAAGGCCCAGATTGATGAGTTGGAGGGCAAGGGTTTTATTCGGTCCAGTGCTTCATCCTGGGGAGCACCGGTACTCTTTGTGCCTAAGAAGGATGGGACTATGAGGATGTGTATCGATTATCGTGCACTCAATAACATCACCATCAAGAATAAATATCCTTTGCCGCAGATTGATGAAATGTTTGACCAGCTTAGTGGAGTGAAGGTCTTTTCTAAGATTGACCTTCGGTCAGGATATCATCAGATGAAGGTTCGGGAGCAGGATATTCTGAAGACAGCTTTCAACACCCGATACGGCCAGTATGAGTTTCTGGTGATGCCGTTCTGACTCACCAATGCCCCATCAGTGTTTATGAACTTGATGAATAAAGTTTTTTACAAGTATTTGGACAAGTTTGTCGTAGTCTTCATTGAAGACATTCTGATTTACTCGAAGACCGAGGAGGAGCATGTGGAGCACCTGCAGATCGTATTGGAGATTTTACGGAAGGAGAAGCTGTACGAAAAACTCTCGAAGTATGAGTTTTTCTTGGACAGAGTGGAGTTCCTAGGGCATGTGGTGACTGGAGAGGTGATTTCTGTGGAACCCAAGAAGATTGAAGCAGAGGAAGCATGGGCACCCCCCAAGTCAGTAGCAGAGATTCGTAGTTTCCTGGGTCTAGCAGGATACTACAGGAAGTTCGTGAAAGATTTTGCCAAGGTAGCGGAGCCGATGACCAAGCTTACGCGGAAGGACGAGGAGTACATCTGGAGCGACGTCTGCCAGTCAATATTTGAAGAATTGAAGAAAAGACTTACAATAGCACCAGTTCTAGCTTTGCCACCTGGATCGGGAGGATTCGTCATCTACAGCGATGCTTCAGGGAAGGGCTTGGAATGTGTGCTTGAGCAAAACAAGAGGGTCATTGCTTATGCTTCTAGACAGTTGAGGCCTCATAAGAAGAATTATCCTACACATGACTTGGAGCTTGCAGCAGTCATTTTTGCCTTGAAATTGTGGAAGCACTACTTGTATGGAGAGAGAGTGGACACCTTCACCGACCATAAAAGCCTGAAGTATATCTTTTCTCAGAAGGAGCTGAATATGAGGCAGCACAGATGGCTGGAACTCATGAAGGATTTTGACATCAATCTGCAGTACCACCCTGGGAAGGCGAATGTGGTAGCAGATGCTCTTAGTCGATATCCTATTGCTATGTTTCTCACTATAGATCGACATCTTTTGGAGGATCTTGAGAGTCAGGGGATCAAGATTGTTCTACCAAGAGTAGGAGGGCAGCTGATGCACATACAGATACAGTCAGGACTATTGGAGAAGATCAAGGAGGCCCAGTTTCTTGATGAGGGGCTCCGATGTCTCAGAGGCCAGGCGGAGGCAGGATTGCTCAATGACTTCACCATTGCAGAGGATGGATCCCTGAGGCACGGAAACCAGTTGTGTGTGCCCAAGGATCTGCGGGAGGAAGAGATGCAGGAGGCCCACCAATCGCAGTATTCTATTCATCCTGGATCTACCAAGAAGTACAAGGATCTGCGAGAGTATGTTTGGTGGTATGGGATGAAGAGAGAGGTTGCCAGATTTGTTTTCAGATGCTTTGTGTGCCAGCAAGTCAAGACGGAGCGCCAGAGACCAGCAGGATTACTCCAGCCTTTACCTATTCCGGAATAGAAATAGGAGCATATCACCATGGACTTTGTCTCTAGATTATCGCGTACGCCAAGCGGCAATGATGCTTTTGGGTTATCATGGACAGACTGACGAAGTCTGCTCATTTTATTCCATTCAAGGTTGGGCTGTCGACCGAGAAGCTTGCAGACCTCTACATGCGGCAGATTGTGCGAATTCATGGAGTGCCAGTTAGTATCGTTTTAGACAGAGACAGCCGCTTCACATCACACTTTTGGAGGAGTTTACAGCTGAGCTTGGGGTCGCAGTTGAAGTTCAGCACCGCCTATCATCCACAGACGGACGGGCAGTCCGAGAGGACCATTCAGATATTGGAGGACATGCTGCGGGTTTGCGTACTTGATTTTTACGGATCGCAGAAGGATCATTTGCATCTAGTGGAGTTTGCCTATAACAACAGTTATCAGGCTAGCATTATGATGATCCCGTTTGAGGCGCTATATGGACGGAGATGTCGCACGCCTTTATCTTGGGACGACGTTGGCGAGAGGGCTTTGCTTGGACCAGAGATGGTGGTAGACTCAGCTGAGAAAGTCAGACTGATCAGGAAGCATCTCAGAGTTGCACAAGATCAGCAGAAGCACTGGGCGGACAGCAGCAGACAGCCACTAGAGTTCGCGGTTGGAGATAGAGTGTTCCTGAAGATCTCGCCGACTAGGGGCGTCATCAGATTTGGCAGAGGCGGGAAGCTCAGTCCGAGATTCATCGGGCCTTTCGACGTGACTGCTCGGATTGGCGAGGTGGCATATCGACTAGCGCTTCCAGCTAGCTTGGAGGGAGTGCATGATGTCTTCCACGTGTCCCAGCTTCGATGCTACATTCCAGATCCGAGCCATGTGGTGGACTACTCAGAGTTAGAGATGGGTTCGAACTTGACTTACGAGGAGCAGCCAGTGGAGATCCTTGACCGAAGGGAGAAGCGCCTGCGGAACCAGACTATTCCACTTGTCCGCGTCATGTGGAGACACCACTCTCCGGGAGAGTCCACATGGGAGTGCGAAGACGAGATGCGAGAGCGCTATCCTAGCTTGTTTGCTTGATTGTACTCTAGTGTTCGAAAATTCTATTTTCAATAAAATGACTTGTGTTTGAATCTTTTGTGATTTTGAGATTTACTTTGTGGGTCTTCGAATTTTGGGGACGAAATTTTTTTAGGGGGAGAGATTTGTAACTCCACCTCCTTGAAATTAATAAAATTTCATGAAGTATTATTTTTTTATGATATTATTTCTTAGGTTAGCTAAACTAAAATAGCTTGGCATCATTTGTTGGGATTAATACTAATTCTAACTGACATGGGCTGAAGGCCCATGGCCTTTTTATATATAATCTATAGTGATTATGTTGTCTTGGGTCGAGCCCACTACTAATTGATGTTTTAGTAGCTGCTGGGAGCTTCTCCTCTATGGAGTTGGTTTCGTGAGAATTCTTTTCTAACTGTCTCTGACAGGAGGAAGGGGAATTTGAAATTCCCGTCCAGTTTTCCCCTTTCCCAAGTTGTAACAACCTCAATCTCCTCTATAAATCCCAACTTCCATCTGAGTTTTCATTAGGAGCAAAGCCTCAGTGAGCCTTTTCTTCTCAAATCTCTAAATTGAAATTTCCCTCCCAAATTTGGATCTCGTGAAGAACAATTCATGGCGGGGCGTCGATCTCTTCCTCTGATCATCAATGAGGGATTACTCGATGAAGCATAGCAACCCCTGTTCTTCGTAGGCGACTTTGAATAGATCTCCGTTTATTCGACATTCATTTTGCTGCAACAACCCGAGTGAGTTTGAATTCTAAAATGTGGTATATTACTTTGGATCGATATTCTTTGAATCTAAATCTAGAATTGTTTGATTTGTGTTGGTGAATAGCCAATTTCCTCTCGAGATTTCCTTCCTAGTTCTTCGTCTGTCCTGATCAGATCTGCGCAAACACTGTTAGGTGAGATTTGCTTGCTGATCTCCTATTTGTAGTTATGCTTTTATTAATTTTAGTCTCGTATCATGGTGTCGAAGTTTGTAGGTCGGATTGGGAGATTTTGGATTGATCTGAGTTCGATTGATCATTCAATTGTCGACTGATCACTGGTGAGTGTATCCCTGACTTTCTGAATTGAGTGTCATTTTGCAGATCATGAATTTCCGTTGTCATTCAATTGATTTGACTGTGTTCAATAGGGAATTTGTCTGTCATAACCGTTTCCAGTCTTGTGTCATCAGCGTGATCCGAATCATTTACTTTCCAGGTAAATTCCAATCTAGTTATATTTTAGTTTAAGGTTGTACATGTTAATCTAATGCCAGCACAATTTTATTGCTAGAACCAGTGGGTATCAGGAAGTATGGTTTGGAAATGGTTAAACTAGGCTAATTGTTCTTTCAATTGCTTTACTTAAACATTTGGAGAGTTATTGTTAGTTTCCATTGGGGTGTCAATCATGAGTGAAGACCTGAGGATGAGGTTGTGTAACCAATGAGTTCATGCATAATTTGATTGAGTACCAGTGGTTCACTGATTCATGTGAAGAAATTTCTGAACTGTAGCATATGTGAATTCTTAACAGTTATTGGGTTTTAACTCAAGAACAGTGGTTTAGGAGTTTCAACTGAGCAGGACATGACATCTTAAAATACTACTTAGGTAACACTTTTACTTAGATATTCAATTATAAATTCTACTGTAAACAAATTGTTGTTTTTAGTGGTGGCATAAAGATTAGGTAATTTAGCATCTGCAATTAGTAGGAACCCTGCTGAGGACAGGGGCTTATTTTAACCCTGCAAACCACACTTGGGCTTGAAATCTTGATTGACAAGATTTGGAAGTTGTTCTGATTTCAGGTTCAGATTAATGTGACTCTGTGGAAGTAGTCTCATGATCAGTTGATGTTGGGTTGTGCCTAGAAACTTCAGAATGTAGGATAAACTAATTTCTAGTGGTAGTTGGTGTTTTGCTTAGACTATTAGCTATTCTTTTCTTCTCCTGAACTGTGAAGAACTTTGCATTGGTTAGATAAGAATCATGGGAAATGTGTTTACAACCTACAGGAGGATTACCTAGACTTAGTATGGAGCATTTGAGTTCGAGTATCTTGGGTCAGTATTATGAACTTAAGACTCTTTATGCAATACTTTAGTTCAAATCGTTGAACCTGAAATTACAGATGCAAGGTTTGATTCAGTTGATGAATCTGAATTGCATCTGCAGTGTTTTATTCAGTAATTGCATATGCAATATCTGGAAATTGCTGAACTAAGGGTTGGCATTGATACTGGGTTGTATGGGATTCTTTAACAGGTTTTAGCCATGCTAGACTCACCCATGTTCTTCTATGTCAGTTTACTTTATAAGTTGAAATGTGAAGTCAGGGTTAAATATTCCAGAATTAAGCTTAGCATGACCTGAGTTATGGATTGCACGTAACCTGGGAGAATCCAAGTGCTATGGGGTTACAAGAATTGGTTACAGGGCATGTTCTCTTACATTTGATGTATTCTAGTTTAAGGTTATCATTACCACTGTTACAATTTAACTTCCTATTACATCTCTTCAGGTGGTTAATGTGGCTGAACTCAGTTAGAACTGAGTGTAGGCTAGCAGTAGTTTAGAATGAGTCCTGATAAAACAAGCAGTGTGGTATTTCTCTAATTGCTGTCAGCCTAGCTTGGCATAACAGTAATAGGTGGTTTGGGTATATGTATGAATGGATGATTCGAATTTTATAAGGCAATGATAGAATTTTATACCAAGACCTTAGTTCCATTTGATTGAATCTGAACACTGTCCTGGTAGGATTAGTGAAATCTGAGAATTCAATCTCAGCACATGGTTGTATCAGAATGAAAAACTCTGTTTTTAATGTAAGTCTTTTTGAATATAGGAATATGTACTAGTGGTGGAATTTCTCAATTATATTAATTAGCATGCATCCTAGTTTTGTATTATTGATGCCAATTTCCTATCTTAAGTGAGGATTGTCATAGGGTGAGTTGTGGGTAATTCTAGTGTACTATATTGATAAGAGAAATAAATAGTTATGTACAAATCACTAGTATTCTCCAATTTTAGATATTAAAATACTTGATGAGTAAATTAGACTTGTTTAGATATTGACCAGCTTGTACTTAATAAAACAAGAAGATATCCAGCTCCACTGTTTACCTGTACTTTTTCGGAGCAAGGTAAGTACATTCTATGATCTTGTATTTTTTATTATATCATGTGCTTCCTTGTTGACACACTGCGACACGACATATTTTTTCTGGTGCTCATGTTCCTTATTCTTATTACTTGTACATGGATAGGGGAAATATACTATTTATGTGACCAAACCCAAGAAACAACTCAGGTGTGTTTAGCTTAGGCCCCGCATCGTGCACGCGGGTCCTAAGCCGTACATTCATGTGCTTTCATGTGCTTTCTGTGCTTACCCCTAGCCGGTCACATAATTAGTTATATTTCAAACATTGTGCACACATGTTCAGGAGATATATCTTGTACTTAGTTCCTGTGTTTCCTGAGCTTATACCATGTGATACCATGTTCTTTCATGTTCTTACATACCTTGTTCTTTCATGTGCTTATACACCATGTTCTTTCTTGTGCTTTACATACCATATTCCCTTGTACTTTCATATCATGTTGTCTTGTTCATTACCTAGAACTGTTCTTTGCTCTGCTCCTGATTGGATAAGTTGCAGGTGAGATGGAGGCTATTTGCGATACCTTTTATGGGCATGACGTTGCCATTCTTGCAGAGCCAGCTGGAGTTGCTCTTGACTTAGAGGCTGCAGAAGCCTAGATCTTTACCTTAGCACTTTACATTTTTTCCTTGTATTTTGAGACTAGTAGACTCTATCTTTCATTTGCTGGATTGTAATAAATTCTGAGAAATGTATCTGGATTTGGGATTCGTTTATAGATGCTGTGTTCACATTTATTCTTGTATATCTAGTTAGTTTCCCTAGATTGGTACAACATTTTAAAATCATTAGCAAAGTTGATAAAAATTGATAATAAAAAAACTCCTCTATCCGTAAGTGTTAGGGGGAATACTTTTTCAATTCCCCCTTTTTTTCCCCGTGTGCGCCCTAGAGAGGACCTCTCTCTCTCTCTCTTGTGAAGCCCTAGAGAGGACCAATCTCTCCCGTCCCTTGAAGCCCTAAAGGTTCTGTTTCGTTCGCTCCAAGGACCCCTCCCTCTGAAGGTCTCCTCCTTCTCTTCCTCCTCTCCTCACCGACGTAGAGATTGGGGATCCCCATCTCCATCTCATTCTTTTTTTACTCATGGAAGAGGGTTGGTCCCCATCTCCATCTCATTCTTTTTTACTCATACAGATCTGAAGCTTGCGGAGGAAGATCGTTGAATAAGGGACTGACATTTGGGGTAAAAGAACGGGAGGGAGATGTCTATATATGCTGACACTGTTGTGGGGCCTGCAGCACCGGAGGCCGGGGCGACGATGGCTCCGATGAGCAGAAGAAGATAGGGGAAGCGGCGGATGGCGTCGGTATCGGATAGGGGACCTTACGGGTCCCGGGCCTGATGATCTTGTTGAGCATTGGGATTATATTTGATTTTTTGTTGGGAAGGAGGAATCCCTAACCCTAATTTTTGAGCAGTGGATGGTGGTGGATCTGGAAACGAGGAGGGTAGAGATGGCGTTCCAGGGGATGAATGATCTTTGAGAACGTCGCCCTTCCGGTAATTACTTTCCGCTTCTCCTATGCCTCTACTTCCTTATTTAGCAGCAACCACGCTGACATGATCTTTCATCCCTGCTGCGGATCCTACCAGTAATGGCTCTCTTTCATGTAATTACTTTCCCCTTTTCATGATTAAAATCTTATAATTTGGTGTTGATTTGTGTTGTATTCAGATTTATAAATTGATAGGGTCCTTTTCCAGTAGATCCAAGAGTAGGTGACGATCGTGCACCATTAGCAATGAATTAGGAGCAAAATTTAAGAATTAACTGAAACTAAAAATTGCAAGAATTTACTGAAACTAAGAAATTGTACTACAAAACTTGTAGGGGCTGAACTAGGGTTTATTTGAATTTGATAATGATGAAGAAGAAGAAGTATAATAGTTAATTCTAAGACAAAAAGAACACTTGTAAGGGATTGTACTTTGCAAATCAACCATAACACGAGTCATGACGCTACTCGGACATGCCACCTATTTTTAGTTGTCTATGCTCCCTAGGTAATGCTTGTGGAATGGATATGAGTTTTGCTGGAATTTGATGTTATTATAAGGTTATTTGTTTGGTTGTTCAAGAAATTTGGGTAAATGTTAAGTTAATTCATGTCGCTACCACTTATTTTTGAAGTGCCTGTTCTTCCTAGGCCGTGCTTGGGAAATGATGTTGAGTTTTGTTGGAATTTGACCTTACTGTACGATGATATTTGTGATTGTCCATGAAAATTTGGGGTTTTCCAATAGGTTTCATCATTAAAATATTCAATTGATCAACAAATTTCAATTTAAGACATTGCTCTATGTATGGTGCTTTGCATACTATTTCACATTGGGGGGATTATGGCTGTGATTGAAAGTAGCTTTGCAAAATTTGATTAAAAATTGTAGAGTACAAAAGTTTAGGAGCAATCTATGTGCCAAAATTACAGATACGGATAAGGTCGCAATAAGGATATGGGATATATTTGATGCTTATTATTCACTTTATTTAGACTTTTGTCTTTGCATCTTCTGCTTGCCAGGCCATTCAGCTTTTGGTAATCAGATTATTTTAGAAATGACTCTTGGAGTACCTTTGTGTAGCATAGTGTGTCATACATCATTTTTGGTCATGCCAGTTATTTCAGATTGAAGCTATTCTTATTTTTGTGTGTTAATGGTACCTGTCAAGTCTCCAGTCCATACTTAAAATTTTCATTGTTTATTGATACTAACTGTTTAGCCAATTAAATGATATATACCTTATTCTGCTTTTTACTTAACCTACCTTGTCCTTATGTTTTAGTCGTGTAAATATTTTTCAAATATCAATATCTATGAAAATGGAATATAAAGTTTCATGATAACTAAATGGGAACATTTTCAAAAACATGTGCCTCTTATCGATTTTATGGATGTTAAGGTGGTTGCCCTGCCTGATTATCTTATAACTAAACATAAAATACTTCAATGCAAAAGAAGAGCTACAAAATACTGAATTTAATTATTGAAATAGTTTATTAGAGCATTTAATATACCTTCTCCAATAATTGATTTAGCAAAGGAAGTTTTTTTTACCTATCCTTGCTTGTTCAATACAATTTGTCCATTAGGTGCATACTATCCAGTTACATCGCTAAATAAAACTACTTGTGTTTGTGACCCATAAATTTATTTATTCTTCATCAACTCCTTGAGGCATTCTTTGTCGTATTCTTTTCAAGTATGGCATTCCTCATGAGATACTGGTATAAATTTTTTGCATATATAGTTACCAGCTACCTCCAAGACAACCAATTGTACTTGTGGTAGTACAGATGTATGGGATGATGCTAGAAAGGTGAAATGTTCTGCCCTACAGGATACTATTGTCCTAGCACTATCACGGAAATTTCATCCTTGATACATGTTTAGACTTTCTACTTTGATAAATAAACACTAGATCTATTCCAGTTTGTTAAAGAAACACTAGATCTATTCCAGTTGATACATGTTTAGACTTTTAGTTAAACCATTTTAACTCTAATAATCTTATCTATGTTAATATTACAAATTTCCACGTATAAAATTGTCAATGTGGGTTGACTATGTTAAATATTAAAACAGTTTATCTATTGTGCTTTTTCCTTGTCTTTAAACATCATAACTAGATTGCATCCATAAATTAAAACATTAAACTATTGTATCCATATTAGGTCATGCAATACTGCAAGTATTGTATCCATATTAGGGCTTTTGTTGTCAAGGATGGTGTGAAAGCAAAGAACATAACCAAGGAAAATGTGTTCAACTTTGTACAACCCTTTTTGTGGTTACTTTGGATTTTACTTACTTTGGATGGGTATTGCTAATATGTATACTAAATTGTTTGTGTTCAGTTCTCTACTAAAGTTAGGGGATCATATCTTTGTTTTTTGTATTCAAAGCTTGCACTTTCAATAGTACGTCTTAGATTAGCAACTTAATGTGTTTGAATACTTGATATGATAAAAGCTGCCACTTGAAGCTTCTTGCACTTGGTCCAATTTATAACATGACATATTTGCGAGATTATTAACTTGGTATGATAAAAGTTCTTTAGTTGGATAATTTTAGGGAATTTGCAGGATTTATCAAGAGGACTATAACTGAGGGATTAAGGGACACTTTAATGCCCCACAGTGAAACATCAAAGGTGCTTACCAAACGCAAGAAGAACCACAGAAGAAGAGGATGATGAAACATAATAAGCAGGAGGGAGCATAGAGGTAGAGGAACAAAGCAATGAAAGTCGAATTATTCAATCACATGTTTTTCTGCTTGGTAAATGCTTAGGACCAAAGCATAGCAGCTCAAGTAACCCGAAGGCTGGGACTAGAGCATAGCAGCTCAAGTAACCTGAAGGCTTGGACGAGATCTGTTGATCAACAAGACAGAAACCTTGATACTAGCGGTGGACATGCGCTGGTAATTTACAACTAGTATATTCAAGAAGGATATAAATATGGCAGCAAGTTAAATTTAAACCAAGATGAGGAACCAGTCCGGGCCTGGAAAAAGAAAATGAGAGGAGTAATCCAAGTCACAGATCCATATATAATATTCTGTTTTTTATTTCCTATGAAAAACTGTAAGAAGCTGAACAAAGATTGCATTGTGCGATATTTGTAATTGGTATTTCTGGTTGTCATTTTCTTTATGATAAAGAGTTAGCATAACCATTCAAATTTTTGTATGCAATGCTGTTAGTATTAGTATATGTCATTTTATTTGCGATTGATAAATGAGAGAAAGCTCATGCTCAACAGAGCCACCAATTTTTTAATATTGTTTTATTAATTTGTAACGGTAAATCCGTTGGTAATAGAATTTTTCTAACGGTAAAAAACCATTGGAAATCAGATTTTTCTAACAGTAAGCTACCGTAAAATTTTATTTCCAATGATTTTTTATCGTTAGAAAAATTCTATTACCACCTGTTACTTACCGTTAGGAAATTTAATTTACCAACGATTTTTTACCGTTAGAAACAATAATTTTTTGACGGTAAAAAACCATTAGGAAAATTTCCCACGGCCAACTACCAACGGTAAAAAACTTAGAAATTTTTTTTGTAATGCTTATAGTCGTTAGGAAATGACTATTTTGGTGTAGTGTACAACGATTTAGCGACGGCCCTATCCGTCAAAAATCTGTCGGTAATTCACATTACCGACGGATTTTCGACGGATACGGGCTGAAAAAATTCGTCGGGAATAACCTCGTCGCTAAAACTAGCTCGTCGCTAGTTCGCTGCTCCGCGACTAATTAGCGACGGATTTCCGTTGGCAAAATAAAAACTTTTAGCGAAGACAAGCCGACGGGTCCCGTCAACTTTGACAGTTTAAATTTTTAATATATTCATACAATTAGCGACGGATAATACGTCGCTAAAACGTCGTTAAACGCGTATCAGAGGGTTTCCGATACGTAAAATACGTCGCTAATCCGTCACAAACCTCGTCGGATTAGCGGCGGGTTGGCGACGGATATTCCGTCGACCTGCTCCTGGAAATCTTTCATAATTCCAGGACCTTGGCGACGGATAATCCGTCGGGTTTAGTCGCCCATCCGTCGCTAACTGGGAATCCCCCCGTTAGCGACGGATATTCCGTCGGAAATTGGCCGCCAGTCCGTCGGTATCTGGGAATATTTTGAAAAAAAATAGCATAAAGCTGGGCATTCCCAATATACACAATTCCAATATACCAAACACACAAATAATCCCAAGCAATTCCAATATACACAACACAAATATTCAATATTCAATAAAATAAATATCTCAAGCACAAATATACAAAACACACAAATATTTTAATATACAAAACACAAAAACAATTCCAACACACAACTATCCCAAGCATTCAAATTGTTCACACAAAACACATAAATATTCAATATTTAAAAACAAATATTCAATATTCAATAAAAAGGAAAATCGACTTTGGCCTCAGCAAAGACCGTAAGTCAGACGATGAATCCTCACAGCCAGGGATCATAGTTGCGTTGAGGCATGTACCATTCTATCAGCCACTTTGCATACGAAGGCTCAATCTGGTTGAGGTCTTCTGTAGGGACAGGAGGGTCGGTCCCGATGCTACTATTCTCTGACGGTGGCTCCTCCTTAACTTCAACCTTGGGAGCAATCTCTTCCCTGATTGTCATCGGTTCTTCCTTGACCTCGACCTTTGGTAACACCTCCTCCTTAAGAGTCACCGGCTCTTGTTTGACGATGGGGACTTCCTTCGTGTCGACCTCCAAGGGTTCCTTGCCTCGGCCCCTTCCTCGGCTAGCAGCACCACCTCGGGGAGTCTTGGGAGCCATCTCTCTGACAACAAAAATTTTCATATAGGGTAAAGAAATTTACTCAAATTATAAAAAAAATAAGAAGTTTATCGAAATTTTCAGCCACATATGATATCCACCTCGGGGAGTCTTGGGAGCCTTCTCCTCTCCTCCACCATGGCTCTGGACCCATCTGCTCCTCCCTACTTCCCTTCTTCTTATTCGACTCTCTCAGCCACATATGATATCCAGCTCACACTACCAAAATACAGTAAATTAGCGACGACACATTAGCGACGGACAATTTTCGTCGGCGTTAGCGACGGATTTGCGGCAAATAGCCGACGGCGTACCGACGACAAGCAGATACAATTTTTATTTTATTTTAAGGGGAAGGAAAGGTCGCTCATCCGTCGCTAGGGCGTCGGAGATATAGCAACGGATAAGAAACGGTCGTAATACAGTCGATTATTTGGCGGAAATTGTTGAGAGAAATGGCGGGACAATTCTTCGACTATGTAGCGACGGATGTTCCGTCGGCAAGTATCAAAATGAGCGACGGCCTAGCGACGGATATAATCCGTCGCTAGTCCGTCGCTAAATAAAGGGCCCAGACTTAAATTGAAACGACGGGGGAAACTTTTCATTCCCCCCAAATTTCATTCTCTTTCCTCTCTCTCTCTCTCTCCCGCGGTGGTCGGCGACCTCACTCTCCTCTCTCTCTCTCGCGGCGATGATCGGCGACCTCTCTTATCTCTCTCCCAAAGGTAATCTCTCTCTCTCTCTCTCTCTCGGTGGTCGTGGGTGTCGTGGGCTGCCGGGGGCGTCGTGGGCTGCGGGGGCGGCGGAGACTGCGGGAGTGGCGCGTGCGGGGCAGCGCGGGGCTGCGGCGGGCGACGGGGGGCAGCGCGCTCCGGGGCAGCGGGAGGCGGCGGGGGTGGCGCGCGCGGGGCAGCACGGGGCTGGGGTGGCGGTGGGGGGTGGGAGGTATGGCGGGGGGTGGGAGGGATGCTGGAGCGTGCGGGGCTGCGGGGGGCGGCTGGGGGCAGCGCGCTCCGGGGCAGCGGGGGGGCGGCGAGGGTGGCGCACGCGGGGCAGCGCGGGGTACAAATTCAATGAGTAGTATCGACGATATGACAAACCCTAGTTTAAGAAATAGGATATCGGCGATATCGGTAGTATCGGCAGTTTCGAATCGGAGTATCGGATTTTTTTGGTATTGGGAAACAAATAATTATCGGTAGTATCGGATTCTTTTACATGCTTTTACAACCTTATTATGCTTTCAACCTAGGTTCACAATATCGGTAACCCAATACCTTACCCTAATAAGGTAACCCAATATATTCTAATATACTACTTGGTATCTCAAGTTACCAAGTATCTTAACTCTAATATATGAATATCTAACTTAATCTCTAAAACTAAGATACTATACATATCCAATATATATCTATCTAAACTCTAAGCTATCATATCAAAACACACACTCTAATACACTACCATCTAACATATAAGCTATCTAACTTATATCTACTAACCTCATTCTAGACACTAACTTATTACTAACCATCTAACCGACTATCTTATACTTCTAGCATCCTTATCCCAATATACTAACTAGTAGGAGGATACCAACATATATTTTCTAAATAACTCTAACATATGTCATATCTAACTAACAAAGACCCCCAATGTCGGCATCGGTCAATATTTGGTATCGGTCGGTATCGGATCGGAACATGCCAAACCGTATCGGTATCGGCCGTATCGGATCGGTATCGGCCGATACTTTAAAAAAATGCAATATGACAAACCCTAGTTTAAGAAATAGGATGAGAAAGTCTATTGCTTTATATATATATATATATATATATATATATATATATATATATATATCAAGGTTCAAAGTATCGGTATCGGAATCGGTATCGGACTTTTCCTATGAGTATTGGTATCGGCGATATCGGTAGTATCGGACTATCGGACTATCGGTATCGGTATCGAACTATCGGTATCGGTATCGGTATCAGACTATCGGACTATCGGTATCGAACTATCGGTATCGGTATCGCACTATCGATATCGGTATCGCACTATCGGTATCGGTATCGAACTATCGGTATCGGTATCGAACTATCGGTATCGGTATCCGTATGTACTTAATATCGATCGTAGCAGATTAGTATCGGTATATCGGTTTGGTATAGGTCGTATCGGATGGTATTGACCTTAGCGAATTGGTATCGTTCTATCTGATATATATCGGCCGTATAGCTAAGATTCGTACCGGATCGATAAGGCCGGTACGAATTCTAGCTATACGGTCGATACATATCGGATAGGACGATACCAATTCGCTAAGGTCACTACCAATTTGATACGGCCTATACCAAACCTATAGATCGATACTAGTCTGATACGGTCGATACTAAGTACATCCGGCCTATATACTAGCGGATCCACCAGTTACATGATTATATACTAATTCTGTTTAGTTTGTCTTACGATACAGATTTTTACATCCAATCTGTGATGGATCGTTATTTCGTTGATCGTACATGGATGTACAAACGACAACACGAGAGCAGAATAGATATGAGTGACGATTTTCAGGCAGGCGTGGAAGTGTTTCTTAAGTCTGCCATGAGCAAAGCTCAGTATATGGACGGTAACAAAATCAAATGTCCATGTCGTAATTGTCGCAATAGACGTTACGAAGAAGTGGTGAGTGTAAGAGATCATTTGACCCGTAAGGGTTTCGTACGTGATTACGGCCTGTGGTCATCGCAAGGTGAACAATATACGGAAAGACAGGTTGCGAATGCTGCTACTTATGCTTTTGATAATAATGCTGCAACGGATCTTGTCGTCGAAGACGACGAATGCTCTGTTGATTATGGAGACCTGCAGAACTTTGCACGAGATATGGTGTACGATACGGCAGGGCCTAATTTTGATCCGGAGGATCCTAATCCCGAGGCGAAGGAGTTCTATGATATGTTTCAGGAAGCTGAAACTTCTTTATATCCTGGTTGTGAGCCACATTCCGTACTGTCAGTGACGATGCGGTTGTTGAACATAAAGTCCGATTTAACTTGCCACAAACTTGCTATGATCGGATTATACAACTAATCAAGGAGGTGTTACCGAAGGAATCAAAAGAGCTTCCAAAAAACTTCTACAAGTCGAAGATGATGGTCTGACAACTGGGACTGGGGTACGAGAAGATAGATTGTTGTCGCAACGGCGGCATGTTGTACTACAAGGAGAACGAGGATATTGAAAGTTGCAGCTTTTGTAATAGGGATCCTTACAAGCCAGTCAGGGGAAAAGAAAAGTCAACTAGAAAATGTCGTCCTTACAAGTATATGCATTACTTGTCGATCACGAAGCGCTTGCAGAGGATGTATATGTCTCAGAATATAGCAGAACACATGATGTGGCATAACGAAGAACGCACAAAGGACGATGGAGAATTGTTTCATCCTTCGGATGGAGAGGCGTGGAAATATTTCGATTTGCATCATCCAGATTTTGCTGCAGAGCCTAGAAATGTACGTCTGGGGCTATGTTCTGATGGCTTCGCCCCTTTCGGGCAGTCGGGATCTCAATACTCCTGCTGGCCGGTCATTCTGACCCCTTACAATCTGCCACTATGGATGTGTATGAAGACTCCTTATATGTTCTTGACAGCTATCATACCGGGTCCCAAAAATCTGACGAAGAATATCGATATATATTTATAGCCGTTGGTGGATGAGCTGAAACAGCTGTGGGAGATCGGCGTCGCGACCTATGATATTTCCAGGAAACAGAACTTTCAGATGAGAGCTTCACTGATGTAGACAATCAATAATTTTTTCGCATACGGTATGCTGTCAGGATGGAGTACTCACGGCACCATGTCTTGTCCGATATGCATGGGAAATAGTAAGGCGTTCCACCTTAAGCATGGAGGAAAAACTTCTTTCTTTGATTGTCATCGTCAATTTCTGCCCGCGAGTCATCCTTGAAGAAAGAACAAGGACGCGTTCAGAGCTGAAAAACAAGATTTTTCTCATCCGCCTGCCAGATTGTCGAATACGATATTTGGGAAGATGTAAAGGACTTGTCCACTGTAATGGAAGATCCATCGAACAATCGTGTCGATGGGTTCGGACAAAGCCATAACTGGACCAAACGGAGTATCTTCTGGGACTTGCCTTATTGAAAAGATAATCTTATAAGGCATAATCTTGATGTTATGCATATCGAAAAGAATGTGTTCGATAATGTCTTCAATACCGTCATGGATATTAAAGGAAAGACGAAGGACAATCCAAAAGCAAGACAAGACATTGCCGAGATATGCAAGCGTCCTTATCTGAACTTGATACAAAGGGGAGCTGCTGGACAATTAAGTAAGCCGATAGCACAATACACATTGAGCAAGGCAGATAGATTAATAATCTGTAAGTGGGTATCTACTTTAAGATTTTCCGACGGCTATGTGTCGAATTTGTCTAGATGCGTTGATCTCAATGAACGTAAGCTAACGGGAATGAAGAGTCATGACTGCCACGTGTTTATGGAAAAATTATTGCCCATTGCTTTGAAAGAGTTGTTGCCTTCTGTTGTATGGGTTCCGTTGGCCGAACTATCTATATTCTTTAGGGATATTTGTTCAACTAAGTTGATTGTGCAACACATGGTTGAACTTGAGGAGAAGATTATCTTAACAGTTTGCAAGTTGGAGAAAATATTTCCTCCTGCTTCTTCGACAGCATGGAGCATCTACCGATTCATCTAGCATACGAAGCCCGTGTCGGTGCATCTGTTCATTATCGATGGATGTACCCATTTGAAAGGTATATAAAAATCGATATAATTTAAGTTAAATTTTAGTGGGTTTTAAAATTCATTCTTCATTCTCAAGATAATTTGACTCTCTAGATACCTACACCATCTAAAGAAGAAAGTTGGCAACAAGGCTCATATAGAGGCTTCGATATGCGAAGCCTATCTTATCGAAGAGGTGTCAAACTTCTGCTCCATTTATTTCGATACTCATGTTAAGACAAATCGAAATAGACCTCAAAGGAATGACGAGGACGTTGAGGATGGAGGTATATTCAATGTAAGGGGCAAGCCTGTTGGGGCTAGTAAAAGACGGTGGTTGACAGGCGACGAGTATGATACCGCTCACCAATATGTCTTGTTAAACTGTGACATACAAGAAGTGAGAGATTTGGAGAAGTAAGCAGTACACTTGCACTCGTTATAATCTCTAATTTGATGAAGTAAGTGACTACACTTATATATTCTTATTTTTCTAATAGTGTATTTAGAGATGAAGTCAAAATGAAGACACCCGATATTACCGATGAGGAACTTCAAAGAGAGGTTGATTGTACATTTCTGTCATGGTTTCGCAAATACGTAAGTAACTGAGATTATAAATATATAATCTAAAACATTTAAATTATAAATATTTGTTTACAGGTTTTATTGCCTGAAACAACACTCACTCATGAGAGTGTTCGTTATCTGGCATTGGGACCGAAAAAGCAAATAAAGACTTGGCCAGGCTATGTCGTTAATGGCTTCAGGTTTAAGTCAACTTAGAATGCTATAAATGTCGAATTTTTCAATGACGGCATCAGTACCAAGGATTCTGGTGTTTGCATAAGAGGCACCATCTATGACGACGAACCGAACTTTGAATATTATGGAGTGCTTCGGGATATTATAGATTTATAATATACTGGCCCATATGATATGCATATTGTGATGTTCAAATGTGAGTGGTTCGATACGACACCAAATATCGGTTGGAGAATCGATAAACAATTTAGATTTGTCGATATAAATCATCGCAGGAGGTATATAGGGTCCGATACATTTACGATAGCAAATCAGGCTGTTCAAGTCTACTATACAAGCTACCCAAGGCGTCGTAGAGATCGATTTGACTGGTGGGCAGTATGCAAAATTAAATCTAGAAATACATTCAACGTTGGAGACCCAGCATACCAAGAGGACCAGATCGAAAAGTCCCAATACTTGGGACAACACTCGGATACAATAGATGTTGAAGATATTGTTGAGGAAAATAGAGGGGAAAAAGAGGTTGATACACAAGACTTAGCTGTCAACCAGGGGAGAAAGAGGCGTCTTGTCCCAAATATTGAGGCAGAAGAAGAAGAAGAAGACGAAGAAGAAGAAGAAGAAGAAGAAGACGAATTTGATGGGGATGAGGATACAGATGAAATCGACGATGAAGATAAGGATGAGGATGAGGAGGAGGATGATGATGAAAACGAGGCTGAGCATGAGAACGAAGACGATGATTAGGTTAAATATTGTTGTATATTAAAAATACTTCCAATTACGTGAATTAAGTTTGACCTCATAAAAGCAATTACGTGAATTCATATTTTTTTCATTCGATTATTTACTTATTGCAGATGGCAGTCCTAGTCTTTTTCGTCGCGGCGGCACTCGTCTCCCTACTGGTGGTATGTATATTTTAGCTTAGAATTTATATTCATTTACACTTTTATATTGTTAATTATGTTTATGTGTTCTATTTACAGGTCATGATGGGTGGCCGTGGTCGTGGTGCTGGTGGTGGTGGTGGTCGTGGTCGTGGTCGTGGTGGTGCTGGTGGTCGTGGTCGCATATTTCAATCTTCCTGGGATGTGACCCTGTAAGCTCTCTGGAATTTAATTAGATTTAATTAGAATTAATTAGAGTAATCGTATTTAATTAGGAATTTAATATGATTAATTATGATTTTTCTAAGTTATTAATAATTTCTCACTTTTATTTTTGATTATTATCGACACGTTACCGTGACTTTTAAATTAGGAGCACAAGGCTAGTCATTTTCTCCAAACCAACTTGTCATGCACGATCTACTCGAGACGTTCTACACCCATGACCTTCATGTTCCACTCATACACACTCTCTTGTGCTTCATTTTTATCGCACAACTTTTCGGACAATTGACCCAATTCTGATTTACCCCACCGAGTCACATTTAATTCCAACTTGTATTGGAGACACCAATTTGACCCAAACTGGTCGACCCAAGTTATGGACGCAGACTATTTTGAGTCTACTACACGCGTGCCACTTGTGTCCCATCCAATTTAGTTCCCGTGTACTATTTATTTATCAATGAAATTAAATGGCAAATTTAGGTCATTTAACTTCCGGGACCCAATTAAATCCAATTGTGACCCAACCCGACCCATCGGGACTCAACCCAAGCCACATGGCATCTCCCCTACAACATACATACACACACACAACACCCTATAAATTCTACAAAACACCAAACACCAAAAACACACACATCACCATCACACCTTCTTATTTCTTTAAATAAATACAACACTCCCATCACCATCACCTATCACTATCACTCTCTCTCTTCCCTCACCCCCCACAAAAGTAACAGCCAACACACTCCCCCCTTCCTACGTTCTCTCTCCTCTCTCTAACTCTCAATTCCTAATTAAACACACACACAACCATCACTCTTTTCTCTCTCGCTCTCTCTCCCCTTATTTTAAACACACATACACCACCACCATACTTTCTCTCTCCTATACCCTCCCCCTACCCGACAGGAGCAGCCCCCCTCTCCCATTCGGTCCTCTCTCTCCCCCTCTCATCATCTCTCTCACACTCCCCTTCCTTCAAACCCTTTCTCCTCCTTCATCCTCACTCACTTCACCACCACCACTCCCACACTTCACCACCACCACCACCACCACAGCCGCATCACCACCACAGCCACCCCCTCCTCCTAGGCCGACGGCAGCTCAGCCCTCCCCCCTAGGCCGACCACCACCACTCACCACTACCACTTCCTCTCCACCTCCTTCTTCTTAATCTCCCACAACCACTACCACTCACCACCACCACCACACTCCCTCACCTAGGCCAACCACCCCTCTCCCCTAGGCCGGCGGCAGCCCACAGCCCCACCACCATGGCGGCAGCACCACCACCCCCTTCACCATCAACATCACTTCCTCCTAGGTAAACTCCTCCCCCCTCCTTCCTTAAATATTTATGTATGTATATATATATATATATATATATATATATATATATATATATATATATATATATATATATATATATATATATATATATATAATGTGAATATATAATGTGTAGTAATTTTGATATTTAAATGTTTGCATTTTGGGAGGAATAGGTGTAAATGGTTTTGTGAATGGAATGGTTATATATGTTCATGCATATAAATGATTCATGTATATATATAGAAATAGCATTATATATAATATATATATATATATATATATATATATATATATATATATATATATATATATATATATATATATATATTATATAATGCTATTTCTAAAATATATATATATATAAATATATATTAAAAATATATATATATATATATATATATATATATATATATATATATATATATATATATATATATAAATATATATATGATTACTAAAATAAATGGTTCATATATATAAATATGTATAAATGTGGATGTGTGATTAATAGTGGTTTTCATGGTTTATTTTATGTATAATGCAATCTAGGAATTTTCATAAATATTATTGAAATGAATCCATGCATATATATATATATATATATATATATATATATATATATATATATATATATATATATATATATATATATATATATATATATTCATATATATATATATATATATATATATATATATATATATATATATATATATATATATATATATATATATTTTTAATATATATATTTTTTAATATATATATATATATATCTATATATATATATATATATATATATAATATATATATATATATATATATATATATATATATATATATATATATATATATATATATATATATATATATATATATATATATATATATATATATATATATATATATATATAATATATATATATATATATATATATATATATATATATATATATATATATATATATTTTTTTAATATATATATATTTTTTTAATATATATATATATATATATATATATATATATATATATATATATATATATGTATTTCTTGTATGTATATACGTACGTATATAGATATACTCTTACACACATAAGTGTATCAATGTAGAAAAAATAAATATATATATATATATATATATATATATATATATATATATATATATATATATATATATATATATATATATATATATATATATATTTCTTGTATGTATATACGTACGTATATAGATATACTCTTACACACATAAGTGTATCAATGTAGTTTATACACATAAATTATAAATGTATATGTAAACTCTTTCAAATATATATGTAAAATATACACTTTCTTTTATTACGTACATATAGATATATATATACGTGTACTCTTAGCCTCATTATGCATATATGTATATATATATATATATATATATATATATATATATATATATATATATATATATATATATTTATGCTTATATGTATATATATAAACTCTTTCAAATATATATGTATGTATTTTATATAAATAAAAATAGATAATTGTCTCTATGTATGTATATATGTATATGTTCTATGTACACTCATGTATACACGTATCATTTCAAATATAGGACTTATATACATAAATTCCTATACTTGTATATACACTTGCTCTAGGGATACTTGTGTATTATATATAAAATAGGATTTGTGTATGGATAATTTCTATGCTTGTACATATATACTTCTCAAGAGCAACTTGTGGTTATGCCCTATTCTTGTCGGTGTATGTCCCTAACATGTCGGAAGAATTGTATGTGCACTTTCTTAGATAAATGCAACTAAATATTTGAATGTGGTATCCCGTACGAATAGCGTACTTCTGAAAACACAGGTGTAGGCAACTCTAGAGGGGGGTGAATAGAGTTTGTGTCGATAATCACCAAATAAAAATTAACTCTATATCACCTCCACAAAATAACTATTAAGATAGTAAATAAATCAGAAGGAAATGCGGAAGTAAATAAAGATCAGAAGAGCATACGCAAACACAGCAGTTTTAACCTGGTTTTCCTCGTGGAGGACTAGTCCAGGCCTGAGAACTCTAGCTCAGGATTCAAATCCACTATTTGTGAAATAGTAGTTTACAATCCGTGCCTTTTCTTCAGAAGAGCACGTCAACTTCTTACAGAGGATCGCAGTGGCGATTTGCTTGGATTTTTCCAAGCGACTTGGAATTGTCCAAGTGACTTTTCTTTTCAACTCTTGCACAAAAACTTCTAGCTGAATCGCACTTGAGCACCTTGGGGCTTAGGATGTTTTGTGGCTAGTAGATTGGAAGAGTAAGGCTCTTGACTATATAGGCTATGTAAGAGAAGAAGATGAGAAGAGTGGATGGTTTTAAATGAGAGAAACCAAGGCCTATTTATAGGGTTCGGGACAAGCAGAATTCGGCCAGAATTCGGTATGGATAATTCAAATTTTTGGCCGTTGGACAGCTTGTAGCAAGCAGGCCCTAAAAATTAGGGTGCTGGAAATCAGGGGACAGAGTTCGGCCCGAACTCTGTGTGGAGGCAGAGTTCGGCCCGAACTCTGTCTCCAGCAGACAGAATTGGTCCAATGGGCTTTTGGGCTTTGTGGAGCTTGGGCTTGGTTCAGGAATTGGTCTGTTTGTATGGTAGAGTTTGGAGAGATATGTCTAGGGGTTGAGATGACTCAGTGTGACTCAACGTACACATTCTCCTAGACTCAATAAATTGAAGATTACAGACTTGGAACAAGTAGGAAAACCATGAGCCCTTTGATGATGCCTTTCTTCTGATATTTGAGCAGCCCTGAAGACGTCTTTTTCCCTGACAGCGGAACCCCCGATGCGAGGCCCCGGATAGGTCGCTAGGCGGTTCGGAGAAATCTTTTTGTATGACGCCGTCTTCGCTCCATCATTAATTCTTCATTGCCTATGTCCTGTTTGATCATGTTTGATCATGCTTACTGCATGTCTACAAATACATGTTAGGCCAGCAAAATATGTTGCAGTACGATACAAGCATAGCAATATAATACAGGACAATTAGGACATTGCTAAGTTTAAGTAACAACATGATAGCATGTTAGGCCAACAAAATATGTTGCAGTACGATACAAGCATAGCAATATAATATAGGACAATTAGGACAATGCTAAGTTTAAGTAGCAACATGATAGTGAGTATATGAATATTAGTGACATCATTATGTTAAACTTAACTGATTAGCCATATTCAAAAACACAATATAATCATTGGGCCAACAACTTCTACTTTGTGTGTGGATAGATGTATGGTTTTGGATGTTCATTGTGAGCCTTGGTTGTGTGATTATAGGTCCGTTGGAAGGTGTGATTGAGGCAGGCGGGACCGGAGCACTATTTGCACATTGCGGGATTGAAGGCAAGTATACCTTGCCTTGTATTTACTGTCTTTACATTTACATCATTATACTCTGGTTAGCATAGATCTGATTAGTAGAGTCCGGGATTACCCCGAGCATAGTCGATGTTAGCGCCGACACTAGGACTACCTACTTGGCCTAGTTCTAGACGACATACCCTTAGATTGCGGAGTTGTTGTTACGACTCCCTTAACCATGACACGTATTACGATACGGCACTGAGTGAGATCAGATCATGGCACGCGCTGTCGCTCTCGACTGGCCATCAGTACGAGTGGCTCGTGTGACGGCACATATAGGGTAGCGATAGTCATAGATAGATGACTCTTCATAGAGAGTAGATGTGGGGTCGTTGATGTGACTCATACATCACAGGGCGAAAAAGACAACCTGTAGGCGTATGGGACAAACAGTTACATTATTTTATGTTAGCCTCATCGGGGACCCGGCTATGGGCGTGGGCCCTTACTAGTAGGTACATCTCCGGCAGCGGCCACTAGCTGCGCGCTAGGTTCGGTTGGAAGGACGCTAGTATTGAGCTAATCGGCTCGTGATCCGACGCTCGGCCCATGTTTCGACGCAAATCCTTCGGCTCGTGATCCGACGTCGGCCCGTGCTTCGACGACATTATTTTTACCTACCCATACGTTCTAAAGTTGTCCTTGTATGCATTCACTTAGACTGGTTAGCGTTTCCCCCTTATGTTAGATCAGTATTTACTTTATAGCATGTCCCTATTTGTATCTTGCTATGTCCCCTGAGGACCTGGTTCTTTTCCAGATCCCGACGAGCACACATACTCGATGATATACGGTGCCGGAGCTGAGACGGGAGACTTTGGCGAGGACTACGAGGTCTACCCCGAGGAGTTCCCTTGACCTCGGTATGCAGCTACTTGGGCTGAGAGTTTCATATCTAGTTAGCTGATACTCTTAGCTAGTTATCTTCCATTCATGTACTTTCATTTTGATGTACCGTAGGATTGTTTCTACCAGACCTGTATTTCCTTTCAGTTGTATTTGGATATTCAGACTACTCTGTGTTTATATTCAGCACTTTCTTTCTATGTCATTTGTGGATGAGATTTAGATATTGCCTGTGTTTGGTTAATTACTTTTACATCGTAGTACGCCTAAGTGAGTCCATTAAATTGGGTAGCTCACTCTAGGTCGTATCAGCTGGCCAGGTTAGGCCCTAATCCCATATATTTGGGAGTGGGGCATGACATGGTTTTAGTGGTGGCCCATGCAGGTCTCAGTTCATCGCTTAGGGTAAAACCAACGCGAGCCTGCATTTAGAACTATGAAATGTAGGATTTCATCCATACCTTGATTATCGCCTTGACTTTCACTTCTTAAATCTAAGATTGAAATTTAGCATCCTGCTTGTTTCTTGTACCTATCTTATGGAAGTTTTGTCTCTTTCAGAGAGATGCATTTGCACGGTGGATGCACGACTTATGGCGTTGGCCAGGCATCCGACACCTCGCCCAGCGATGATAGGACTCCAGATCCTACGGACACCCAGACTTCCGAATGAGTTCAGGCCGTCCCGATGACTCCATCCATCCATGCGGGGTTCGTACCGCAGCCGGCACCCATGCACCAGGAGGGCCAGACATCTCAGACGCCGATGCATCAGGAGGAGAACCCTTTGCCACCACCGCCTCCCTTCCCTCCCCAGATACCGCAGGGAGCGTACCTGCAGCAGGTGCCCTATGCACCCCATCCTTCCCAGATATCGCAGGGAGCATACCAACAGCAGGTGCCCTATGCTCCCTATCCTTCCCAGATGTCGCAGGGAGCGTACCAGCAGTAGGTGCCTTATGCACCCCATCCTCCCCAGATGCCACAGGGAGCATACAAGCAGCAGGTGCCCTATGCACCCCATCCTCCCCAGATGCTGTCACGACCCGTTACCCAAATTGTTGGGCCGGGCCGAGCCATGTCCAGCCTACGCTTGGTTAAAGCGTAGTAAGCTGTTCTAAGAATAGACAATAAGGATCTAAGCTGCTAACAGTTCTAAAATCATATTTAAAGGTTCATCACAACACAACATCTATAAGCGAAGGTAACATAAGCACAGACTTAAATAATACACTTTATAAGTATCTAACTGGAGACAAAGTCCAGTATCAAATATAAGTTCAAAACAAAGACTAAGTCTCAAAACACAAGAAAGATATCTAAGCAAGGTTCCCCGCTAGGGCCTCTTCTGGAGCTAAGGCCAGGTCCTCAAATGCAGTACCATAATATCAATCACATAGCATTTCCTTCACGAAAAGTATACCTACAACGTTATCCTATCAGGACGGGAGCAAGTACAACCTCTACAACCAAAGTACTGAATATATAATGAAAGAGATGTACAACAAGAAACATGGTGTGATAAGTCTATAAAACAGGAAATACTGAAAACATGGCCTCATGGTGTCATAGTAACATAGGGAACATGGCATATCTGGAATCATGGTATGACTGGAATCACGGTATCATAGTAATATAGGAAACATAGCATCTCATAGTCTTACATGGCAAGGACACATACGTCATATAGACAGATGTATATGTAATGTTTAAAACTGTAGCAGGTACATGATCGTTAATGGGTGTACAATGTGCAGGAGCACATAATAAAATGTACTTCCGTGCAAGTGATAAGGCGATAGATGTACATATGCACAAATCCGCTTTGAGATAAAGCCTACGGCGCAGTAAT
The DNA here is from genome assembly GCA_029216955.1 of Iris pallida. NCBI lineage: Eukaryota > Viridiplantae > Streptophyta > Magnoliopsida > Asparagales > Iridaceae > Iris > Iris pallida. The sequence goes on from JANAVB010028398.1 coordinate 8,249,591, forward strand.
CATATAAAATGAAACTTTGCTCGGTACATACGTACGGAGAAGGGGATCGTGATCACCTACTCAACTATCAGTTTCCCCATAACCCAGATTCTAACATGTGAGAGATACGAGAACAGTAAAAACATGTGAGAGATACGAGAACGGTATAAAACATGTGAAAGATACTGGGAGCAATATAAGCATGGTAGGTACTGATAGCAGTATAAAGCATAGTGAAACATGTACTGAGAACCAGTAAGAAGCATGTGAAGATATGATAACTGTCCTAAGCATGGCAAGTACTGAAAGTAATACAACATGTGAAGATTTAACTTGCTACCTCAAGGATCAGTATTTTAACAGGGTTAATACATGTTCTAGCATTAAAAGACAGTAAATGAGTTTGTAGATGTACTTGTCTCGAGCAAAGCAAGAATACAAGTACGAAGATATAGATGTTCGGTGTCCTGTCAATAATGATATACAAACTCAGCCTCTAAGTTATGATTAAGATTACTCTAGTGGTGTGACACGACTCCTAACTGGATACTAGCTAAGTGGGGACCTAGCATAAAAGTTCAATGTGGAGTGCCACTATACACAAACTAACTTCCTAGGGTCTTTACACTAGTGTAGGGTGTGGTCCAATACTACAATAACCCAAAACAACACAAAACATTGCAAGTCGTAACTATTTAATAAATAAATCAAACTGTACACTATGTTCCAACAATTTTTGAGATAGACAAAAAGCTCAAATATACATAAAATAAATTACCAAAATGATCCTTATTAATTATATAAATTTATACTAATTTTTCTGGGATTTATAAACCTTCATAAATATTTATTAAAAATCAGCAAACACATATATCCTGAAAATAATTTATGTTTTCCTATTTTTATAAAATACCAAAAGTGCTTATTAAATAATGGAAAAATTATAATAAATTAGCTAAATTAATATAATATTTAAATACAATTTTTCCCAAATTTTTACAGTAATTAAAATATATATAAAAATTCAAAAACAGAAAGTAACAATTTCTGGAAAAATAATTAATTAGAAATTAAGGATGATACATAAATAAAATCTACAGATGTTGTCGGATGATAAAATAAATATCACCAACGTGTCCAGAACGGTCAAATTAGCTAGGATAGCCTATCCATAAGTCCAATTTGGACACAGGGACAAAATGGTAATTTCGGATCAAAATTATGTCCGCCGTTGGACACACTTTGCACCGAAAAATGTGTCGGGATAGAAGTCTACAAAACCTAGCAAATTATATGTCCACGAATTCAGAATGATAATACAAACCCAAAGGTATATCCGGAATTGGATTTCGATGAGCCGATCTCAAAATGACACGTTGACGCGGACACTTGGAATCCAGTTTGCACCGAAATACGTGCCGGAGCAAATGTCTTTAAAACTCAACAAATTATATGTCAACGAGTCTAGAATGACGATACGAACTCAACGGTACATCCGGAATTGGATTTCGATGAGCCGATCTCAAAGTGACCCGTTGACTCAGAATGTGGGATCCGCTTTGCACCGAAATGCGTGCCAGGGCCCACGTTCTCCAAATTAAGCAAAATTTATATGAAAACATGCCAGAACGATGCCACGAGTCTACTGGTGGTGTCAGAAATTGAATCCGGAGTCCCGGGTTCAAAAATAGAATTTAATAAGTGCAAATTAAAGAATTCGGACGGCCAACTTTGGCGTCGAATTTGACCAACCAAACGTGCTTATAATGAAACGAAACTTAAAGGAGGCAGGAATAGGGTTATACCAGTTGCACACAGGAACTGGTAGCGCACCAACCGGAGCTGCGATGGCAGAGTTACGAGCTAACGAAGTCGGCTCTACAAAACTGTCCAAAAATAGTTCAAATTAAAACGTCAACTTGGTGGCCAGTTTTGAGGTATCAAACGACGAAATTAACGGACGAAACTTGAGAAGAGTGAAGATGGATATACCGAGATTGCGACGGAGCAACGAGTTCGTCGATCCAACGGTCGGATTTTTCGAAAATTGTGCACGAAGTCGCTACGATGGGATGCCATTTCAACTTCGTTTTCGAGCTCGTTACGACGGAAACCCGTGCCAAACGCACGAATCGGCTATACGTCGTGTCGGGGAAGACGACGGTGGCCAGGGGGAGTTTGTCGGACTCTCGTCGAGGGTGTGGGGTCCTCCCGGTGGTGGGCCGGCCACGTGGTGGCATACGGCTACGATCGCCGGCGCGCGCGTGCGCCCGCGGCTACGCACGCTGCTGCGCCGCTGTGCGCAGGAGCTGCGCAGCCTGGCCTGGCCCAGCGATGGCGGGGGCGGTCAGGCGCGGCCAAGGCAGCAGTTAGACGCGCGGGTGGTGGTGGCGGTTCGGGTGATATTGGTGGAGGTGGTAGCGTAGATGTGGTGGTGGTGGTTGAATGGGATGGTGGTGTTAGTATTGGTGATGGTGATGTTGGTGTGAGGATGATGATGTTGATGGAGTGATAGAGAATAGTAGGAGAAAAGAAGAAGGAGGCTGGGAATGGGAGATGGTGGTGTCGGCCATGGAGGGATAAGGGGGTGTGCTGTGTGTTGAGAGGGAGAGTGAGTTGTGTGTTTTTGTGTGTGTGAGTAAAAAAATAAGAAAGATAGTGAGTGAGAATAGATATTTGAAGAGGGTGAGAAGGAAGTCGGTTGGGGGGGGTGCTGGCTGTGAGGTGGAGGGGGGTGTGCGTGTGTGTGAGTGTTTGTTATAGGAGAGAGAGTTATTTATAATATATATATATATATATATATATATATATATATATATATATATATATATATATATATATATATATATATATATATATATATAAAATATATATATATATATATATAAAGAGAGATAGAGAGATATTTAGAGAGAGGGAGGTATTTTCAAATAGAAAAAGGAGAAAAATTAAGTGGGGTATTTGGGCAGTCATGGGAGAACAATATGGAGCTTGGGTTCGGGTTCGGTCGAGCCGGGTCGGGTCAAAATCGGACAGGGGGCAATAATTGAATTAAAATAGGTATTTATGATCACGGATAAATAAGTAACATGCGGAGGCCCAAATAAATGGGACACAAGTGTCACGTGGGTAGTAGGCTTCATGTGGGCCATGTCCATACTTTGGGTCGACTAGGTTGGATCGATGTCGGGTCCCGAAAATAAATTGGAAAATAAATCAGATTTTACGGTAGATAATTAATTGGCCTAAATTGATCCAAAAATTGTGCGAAGAAAATGAAGCACAAAATGGAGTGTCTGAGTGGGACACGAAGGTCATGGGTGAAGAGCGTCTCGAGTAGATCATTCATGAGAATTTGGTTCTGAGAAAACGATTGGTCTGGTGCTCCTAAATTAAAAGTCACGGTAACGTGCAAACGATGATCAAAGATAAAAGTGGGAATATTTATTCAACGATTAATTGGTCTAAGTTGACCCGAAGTTGCGCGATACAAAAAGAGCACAAGGGAACGAGTCTAAGTGGGATATGATATATCAAAACGAAGATAATCTCGTCTACTTCAAAACTCGTGAAGAGAGTTTACAGAGATTGGCATCCCTGACGCTCCAGAAGTCAAAGTCACGGGAAGGTACATTAATGATCACAAATAATTAAATAATAAAATATTTATCGAAAATAATTCATTCAGAAAATTTAAAAATAGCCCTGAAATTCAGGGGGCTTACATCCTACCCACCTTACAAAAATTTCGTCCTCGAAATTAAAAATCATCCAATAGGTCAAACTATAACATGTAGGTGCTCTGGCTACGATACTCAAACTGCTACCCTTGTAATCATCTCTTCTGTTTCTCTTTACAATCTTTTTGGTTCAGGTTCAACAATGGTCCTTCATTCATAACTACGTCATATATCCTTTAGAATCTTTCATACTAACATGAAACATTTATGTATACCCTAAACTATAGGTCATTCTCTGGGTATGTTTATGAACCTACAATGCTTAATCATCAATCATGTTTCCAACCTCAATTGTAAATACTTGATTTCCTCATCACATCCTAAGTATCCTTATTCTATCAATCCACAGTTCCTTTTGCATTATTTGTCGTCAATCCTTTCCTACAGCTTCTCCTTGAAATTATATGTTCAATACTTATCCTTGGCGTAGAGCCTTCTTCTTTTTACTCAACAAGTCCTCCGAATATAAATCCTCGATTTCAAAACTTCCGATTTATTAATTACCAATGTACATATATCTTTGTCTTGTTCTTTGTCTTTTTAACTGATATCTTTTCGATCTCATACGCAATATCATATCTCATTCTAACTTATTCTATATCATTCCACATATCGATATACCCTCTAATCACATGTAATTAGCTATAGATAACCAACCAAAATTCTACAAATGCTAAATCCTAAAACTGCTAAGTACAAGATTCTAATCCTCAATCCATAGTCACAACAATATAATATCTTATTATTCCATCTTAGATACCCTATCATCAAGTTATACTATCAGTACAATCGTTCTTAATGGTTTCCAAGTCTACTACAGTCAGTCACTTATACTTGTCCTATAAGCTTAATCTAACCAATCCCTAGGAAAAGTACTTATCACAATCACACCATACATTTATAGTTATACTATAGAATCAGTTAACAAGGTTTGGCTATTTCGGTCGTCTATCAAGTAGAAGGTAACAAGGCCTAAGACTGGGTCAAGCAATCCATAACAGTGTCCAAACAAGTTAAAGGTCAAGCAAGACGGAAAGTTTATTGGAATATCTCCAAGAATGGTATACAAAGACAACGGGATGTATAACAAGAAGAATTATCCAAGAGGTTAACGAAGAAGAGTTTAGTCAAGTCACAGGAAAGATGGAACACAAAAATAATTACGTCCAAAAAGATAACATCAAAGCAATCCTATTGGAGAGTCCTAGAGAACCTGTAATCCTAGTTGTAGATGTAGATATGACAGAGCTGGTCAAGACGGGGAAGAATGATAATAAGAATTTATTCTTGCTCAATCGGTCATAACGAAGTGAACCAAGTTGAGATATGATCTGATAATCATACACGTCTTCCTGAAATTATGTTGCCAGAATTTTTGCCACACCAGTAAGCTTATATACAATAAACGATAGAGTCATAACTAAGGTATACACCCTATAATCATGTTATCTAGAATCCTCGCCACGCCAACCGGTATGGCTGCGAGAAAAATCTAAATTCCATAAATAAAATAAGTATACCCAAAATCAGGCCCTATGTTTTTGTCATACCAGCTAATATGGCTGCGATAAATTCTAAACTCCATAAATAAAGCAGACATTTACCTTATCAGGATATATCATAATTCAATCCACAAAATTTATCATGATGCAAGATTCAAAGTCAACAACGAAAATTAGAAATCGATTTCAACAACGAATTTAAGGAAGAGCAAATGGAAATAAGTGGAAACAGATTTCTAGGTAAGATTAGAGTGAGATCCTCAGGGGTCATCCCAAGGGTACTATCCTGGTCAAAATTATAACCCACTGAATTTCAAGCAAGATACTAAATACAGTTAATGGTCCTATGCTGTGATGAGTTTTCCTATATTACAATCCTAGAAATCCTCTAGGTGTTCTAAATGTTTATCCCTAGTGTTATCTAGTTGTCCTAAGATCCTAATTGCAGGCATGTTTGGTGTAACCAAACAATTTAAGTCTAGACCTGCATGGACCGCCACTAAAAATATGTCACGACCCGTTACCCAAATTGTTGGGCCAGGCTGAGCCAAGTCCAGCCTACGCTTGGTTAAAGCGTAGTAAGCAGTTCTAAGAATAGACAATAAAGGATCTAAGGTGCTAACAGTTCTAAAATTATATTTAAAGGTTCATCACAACACAGCATCTATAAGCGAAGGTAATATAAGCACAGACTTAAATAATATACTTTATAAGTATCTAACTGGAGACAAAGTCCAGTATCAAATATAAGTTCAAAACAAAGACTAAGTCTCAAAACACAAGAAAGATATCTAAGCAAGGTTCCCCGCTAAGGCCTCTTCTGGAGCTAAGGCCAGGTCCTCAAATGCAGTACCATAATATCAATCACATAGCATTTCCTTTTCAAAAAGTATACCTACAACGTTATCCTGTCAGGACGGGAGCAAGTACAACCTGTACAACCAAAGTACTGAATATATAATGAAAGAGATGTACAACAAGAAACATGGTGTGATAAGTCTATAAAACAGAAAATACTGGAAATATGGCCTCATGGTAACATAGTAACATAAGGAACATGGCATATCTGGAATCATGGTATGACTGGAATCACGGTATCATAGTAATGTAGGAAACATGGCATCTCATAGTCTATCATGGCAAGGACACATATGTCATATAGACAGATGTATATGTAATGTTTAAAACTGTAGCAGGTACATGATCGTCAATGGGTGTACAATGTGCAGGGGCACATAATAAAATATACTTCCGTACAAGTGATAAGGCGATAGATGTACATATGCACAAATCTGCTTTAAGATAAAGCCTACGGCGTAGTAATCATATAAAATAAAACTTTGCTCGGTACATACGTACGGAGAAGGAGGTCGTGATCACGTACTCAACTATCAGTTTCCCCATAACCCAGATTCTAACATGTGAGAGATACAAGAACAGTAAAAACATGTGAGAGATACGAGAACGGTATAAAACATGTGAAAGATACTGGGAGCAGTATAAGCATGGTAGGTACTGATAGCAGTATAAAGCATAGTGAAACATGTACTGAGAACCAGTAAGAAGCATGTGAAGATATGATAACTGTCCTAAGCATGGCAAGTACTGAAAGTAATACAACATGTGGAGATTTAACTTGCTACCTTAAGGATCAGTATTTTAACAGGGTTAATACATGTTCTAGCATTAAAAGACAGTAAATGAGTTTGTAGATGTACTTGCCTCGAGCAAATCAAGAATACTAGTACGAAGATATAGATGTCCGGTGTCCTGTCAATAATGATATACAAACTCAGCCTCTAAGTTATTATTAAGATTACTCGAGTGGTGTGACACGACTCCTAACTGGATACTAGCTAAGTGGGGACCTAGCATAAAAGTCCAATGTGGAGTGCCACTATACACAAACTAACTTCCTAGGGTCTTTACACTAGTGTAGGGGGTGGTCCAATACTACAATAACCCAAAACAACACAAAATATTGCAAGTCGTAACTATTCAATAAATAAATCAAACTGTACACTATGTTCCAACAATTTTTGAGATAGACAAAAAGCTCAAATATACATAAAATAAATTACCAAAATGATCCTTGTTAATTATAAAAATTTATACTAATTTTTCTGGGATTTATAAACCTTCATAAATATTTATTAAAAATCAGCAAACACATGTATCCTGAAAATGAGTTCTGTTTTCCTATTTTTATAAAATACCAAAATACTTATTAAATACTGAAAAAATTATAATAAATTAGCTAAATTAACATAGTTTTTAAATACAATTTTTTCCAAATTTTTTTACAGCAATTAAAATATATATAAAAATTCAAAAACAGAAAGTAACAATTTCTAGAAAAATAATTAATTAGAAATTAAGGATGATACATAAACAAAATCTACAGATGTTGTCGGATGATAAAATAAATATTACCGTGTCCAGAACGGTCAAATTAGCTAGGATAGCCTACCCATAAGTCCAATTTGAATACAGGGGCAAAATGGTAATTTTGGATCAAAATGATGTCCGTCGTTGGACACACTTGCACCGAAAAATGTGTCACGATAGAAGTCTACAAAACCTAGAAAATTATATGTCCACGAATCCAGAATGATGATACGAACCCAACGGTATATCCGAAATTGGATTCCGATTAGCCGATCTCAAAATGACACGTTGACGCGGACACTTGGAATCCAGTTTGCACCGAAATGCGTGCCGGAGCAAATGTTTTCAAAACTCATCAAATTATATGTCAACGAGTCCAGAATGACGATACGAACTCAACGGTATATCCGGAATTGGATTCCGATGAGCCGATCTCAAAGTGACCCGTTAACTCAGAATGTGGGACCCGTTTTACACCAAAATGCGTGTCAGGCCCCACGTTCTCTAAATTAAACAAACTTTATATAAAAACATGCCAGAACGATGCCACGAGTCTACTGGTGGTGTCAGATATTGAATCCGGAGTCCCGGGTTCAAAAATAGAATTTAGCAAGTGCAAATTAAAGAATTCGGACGGCCAACTTTGGCGTCGAATTCGACCAACCAAACGTGCTTATAATGAAATGAAACTTAAAGAAGGCAGGAAGAGGGTTATACCAGCTGCGCACAGGAACTGGTAGCGCGCCAACCGGAGCTGCGACGGTGGAGTTACGAGCTGACGAAGTCGGCTCCACAAAACTGTCCAAAAATAGTTCAAATTAAAACGTCAACTTGGTGGCCAGTTTTGAGGTATCAAACGATGAAATTAACGGACGAAACTTGAGGGGAGTGAAGATGGATATACCGAGATTGCGACGGAGCAAAGAGTTCGTCGATCCAACGGTCAAATTTCTCGAAAATCGTGCACGAAGTCACTGCGACGGGATGCCATTTCAACTTCGTTTTCGAGCTTGTCACGACGGGAACCCGTACCAAACGCACGAATCAGCTATACGTCGCATCGGGGAAGACGACGGTGGCCAGGTGGAGTTCGCCGGACGCTCGTCGAGGGTGTGGGGTCCTCGCGGTGGTGGGCCGGCCACGTGGTGGCGTACGGCAACGATCGCCGGCGTGCGCGTGCGCCCGCGGCTACGCACGCTGCTGCACTGCTGTACGCGGGGGCTGCATGGCCTGGCCTAGCCCGGCGACGGTAGGGGCGGTCAGGCGCGGCCAAGGCGGCGGTCAGGCGCGCGGTGGTGGTGGCGGTTCGGGTGATGTTGGTGGAGGTGGTGGCGTGGATGTGGTGGTGGTGGTTGAATGGGATGGTGGTGTTAGTAATGGTGATGGTGATGTTGGTGTGAGGATGATGATGATGATGGAGTGATGGAGAAGAGTAGGAGAAAAGAAGAAGGAGGCTGGGAATGGGGGATGGTGGTGTCGGCCATAGAGGGATAAGGGCGTGTGCTGTGTGTTGAGAGGAAGAGTGAGTTGTATGTTTTTGTGTGTGTGAGTGTATATAAATAGGAGAGAGAGAGAGTGAGAATAGATATTTGAAGAGGGTGAGAGGGAAGTCGGTTGGGGGGGTGCTGGCTGTGAGGTAGAGGGGGTGTGTGTGTGTGAGTGTTTGTTATAGGAGAGAGAGAGTTATTTATAATATATATATATATGTAGGTATATATATATATATATATATATATATATATATATATATATATATATATATATATATAAGAGAGAGATGGAGAGATAGTTAGAGAGAGGAAGGTATTTTCAAAATAGGAAAAGAAGAAAAATTAAGTGGGGTATTTGGGCAGTCATGGGAGAATAATATGGAGCTTGGGTTCGGGTTCAGTCGAGCCGGGTCGGGTCAAAATCGGAAAGGGGGCAATAATTGAATTAAAATAGGTATTTATGATCACGGATAAATAAGTAACATGCGGAGGCTCAAATAAATGGGACACAAGTGTCATGTGGGTAGTAGGCTTCATGTGGGCCATGTCCATACTTTGGATCAACTAGGTTGGATCGATGTCGGGTCCCGAAATTAAATTAAAAATAAATCAGATTTTACGGTAGATAATTATTTGGCCTAAATTGACCCGAAAATTGTGCGAAGAAAATAAAGCACAAAATGGAGTATCTGAGTGGGACACGAAGGTCATGGGTGAAGAGCGTCTCGAGTAGATCATTCATGAGAAGTTGGTTGTGAGAAAACAATTGGTCTGGTGCTCCTAAATTAAAAATCACGGTAACGTACAAACGATGATCAAAGATAAAAGTGGGAATATTTATTCAACGATTAATTGGTCTAAGTTGACCCGAAGTTGCGTGATACAAAAAGAGCACAAGAGAACGAGTCTAAGTGGGACATGATATATCAAAACGAAGATAATCTCTTCTACTTTAAAACTCGTGAAGAGAGTTTATAAAGATTGGCATCCCTGACGCTCCAGAAGTCAAAGTCACGGAAAGGTACATTAATGATCACAAATAATTAAATAATAAAATATTTATCGAAAATAATTCGTTCAGAAAATTTAAAAATAGCCCTGAAATTCAGGGGGCTTACAGATGCCGCAGGGAGCGTAACCGCAGCAGATGTCGTATGCCCCTATCCCACCACAGATGCCACAGACGGAGGGATAGCCCCAGATGTTCCAGTTCTTCCACATGATGATGTAGCAGTAGTAGCAGCAGACGGAGGCTATGAGGCAGACTTTGATGACTGCCTTGGATAGGATGATGGCACCAGCACCGGCGTCACCACCGCCCCAGCACCAGTCCAGCAGTTGGGCACCGTTTGGAGGTACTGTCAGATGAACCCGAAGCCCTTCAAGGGGAACGAGAGCCCGGAGGAGATATCAGACAGGATAGCCAGCACACAGAAGAACTTGGAGGCTTCGCAGCTACCTGCTGACTTGTGGATGACTGTCGTAAAGACTCAGATGGAGGGGAATGCCCATCATTGGTGGGAATCGAAGGAGCGTGAAGTCGGCAAGAATAAGACTTGGGAGCAATTTTTGGAGTACTTTGAGGCGAAGTACTTCCCAGCTACCGTCCGAGATGCTCTCTACGATCAGTTCCTCCACCTCAAGCAGGGAAACATGACCGTAGACGAGTATGATGCAGAGTTCAGTTGTCTCAGCCGGTTCGGCACACTACTGCTACCAGACGAGAGAGAGAAGGCCCGGAGGTTCCATCATGGCCTGACGAAAGAGCTTCAGAGGTATACGAGCGCACAGTCGAGGACTACCTACGAGGAGGTGCTAGCCGAGGCCAGAGTCCAGGAAGCTATCAACCGGGATCCGCTGAGCGCGAGGCGCCCTACTCAGACAGCTACACCAACCAGAGTTCAGACTAGAGGCCCGACCAGACGCCCGAGGATCCATCATTAGCAGTAGAAAGCCACTTCGTACCAGCAGAGGGAGCTTTCGACTTGTCACTACTGTAATAAGAAAGGATACTTACAGAGGGAGTGCAGGCAGAGGCTCAACCAGTGCCTGAGGTGCAAATCGGGACATCATCAGGCCAGAGACTGCCCACAACGCAATGACAGAGCTCAGCAGTTGGCCCCCAGGCCAGCTTCTCCAGGACCCAGGCCACCAGCACAGGCGACTGCAGCGCCGCGAGCGCCAGGGTATCAGCGGGGACTACTGACCCCACAGGAGGCGCAGTACCGTCAGTAGACAGAGGCGCGGAGGAGAGGGCAGATCTTTGCTATGGCATCGGAGCAGAAGGAGCCAGAGGGAGAGGCGATCACAGGTACTATCTTAGTAACATCTTTGCCTGCTGTTGCACTGTTCGATTCCAGAGCCACTATGTCTTTCATATCTAGTAGTTTCGTTGCTATGCACAAAGTAGCCACCTCGCCCTTAACCAAGAGTTGGAGGATTCTTACGGGTAGAGGGATCGTCCCAGTCACTAGCACGTGTAGGACGTGTTCTATAGTTGTATGTGGAAGGGAGATGAGAGCTCGATTTTTGGTATTTCCTATGCCAAACTTTGACATTGTTTTGGGGATGGACTGGTTAAGCCAGTATCATGCCGTCTTGGAGTGCCGGAGGGGGAGCGTCATCTTCAGACCGCCAGATCGTCCCGAGTTTGAGTTCATGAGAGGGACCGTAGAGCGAGGAGTAGGCCGGTCTGTCGGTGTCTACATGGCGATGGAGGCAGCACCACCGGCGATTGTTGCAGAGTTTATAGACGTCTTCCCAGAGGAGCTGCTAGGTCTTCAACCTGACAGACAAGTAGAGTTTTCCATCGAGCTAGTACCAGCAGGAGCAGCACCAGTTTTTTCTAATGTGTACCGGTTGGCGAAGAAGGAGCTAGAGGAGTTGAAGCTTCAGCTGGAGGAGTTGCAGACTATAGGATTCATCCGACCGAGTGCTTCACCTTGGGGAGCCCCAGTTTTGTTTGTGCCGAAGAAGGATGGGACTGTCCGAATGTGCATTGATTACAGAGCCCTGAATGCACTGACCATCAAGAACAAGTACCCCTTGCCTCGGATCGACGACCTATTTGATCAGTTGACTGGAGCCAGAGTGTTTTCGAAGATCGACTTGAGATCTGGGTACCATCAAGTGAAGGTGCGGAAGGAGGACATACCGAAGACAGCCTTCAGGACTCGGTATGGTCACTACGAGTTTCTGGTGATGCCTTTTGGTTTGACCAATGCGCCCGTTGTGTTCATAAATCTGATAAACAGATTGTTTCACCAGTATTTAGATCAGTTCGTGGTCATATTCATCGATGAAATATTGGTGTACTCGAAGAGCCATGAGGAGCACGGAAGGCACTTACTGTAATGCCCCGCTCCGCACGAGGCATTTGGTTGGCTTATTGGATGGGATCAGAATATTGGACCGTGACTTATGTTGGGAATCGGAAGAGTTGAGACTGATGTAGTCTCTCTTAGCTAGCTAGATGGAATGGATATTGGAACGTGGCTCGCTGGTGGAGCTACGCTTAGTGGAATTTTGGGTGAGTGGAACTGTCCTTCCTCCTCCTTACTCCTTCATGCTTAATAAATGAAGTATTGAAATGCTATGAATTGTCCCTAAATGTCCCATGTTTTAGTTGCTGAATAATAGAGATGCTTGTGCTGAGAATTATTGAAATGTACAACACATTAAACTGTTAATGTGATTCGCTGCCTGAGAATGAATTGATAACATTGCCCCTTATGCTTAATACTGCTGGAACAAGTAGACACTTGAATAATGAGATGCCTTATGAATGATAGAATAAGAAATAAACTGGCTATGCTATCGAATCAATGAACTGAATGAAACACTAGAATCATGTACTCTCTGTATATCTGTTGCAAGAATATGAAATGCTGCATGTCCCTTATAAGAAAGTTAGGAATGAATAAATGTCCCTATAAAATGAATGAATGTTAAGTTCCTCTTAAGAAAGAAATGATATGAGATACGTTGCTATTAAGTAATGAATGAGAAATGATAAAGCTGGGATCGTTGAGATCACCAAATGAAATGATGGGAATGATGAAATGAATAAGTCATTGAATATGACTAATGATGCACTGTTGTCTTTACTTTCCTTAATATATTTTACCATGCGATTATGTTCACAATCGAGTCGGACACGCATTCGCATGGTCATGGACAACTTGTATACAAGGTTTGAGTAATAATTTCCTCGAACGGTTCCTAGGGCCCTGGGGACCGATTCGGCCTAGGAGGAAATAATGATGAGTGCTATGGGAGCACGGATAAGGCAGGGTGGCATAGAGGCTCGCCACCTACTATGCTGACCGCATTATCTTAAAATGAAATGAAATGAGAAGAGTCCATATGGTTTAACAACACCAGTGACCATGTAGCCAGGATGCATGCTAATGAATGTTTTGTGCAGGCAGAGTAAGTATATCAGATAACCTGTAATTGATACAGGTACGAGGAGTCAGCTATCGGTAAGAGATCACATAATTGTGATATTGTATAAAGTTGGTTTAACTTGCCTGCTTAACATGTTCCATTTAGTATGCTAGAAAGATGCCTTGCTATAATCATTGCTCAAACACAACATACATGCTAAGTGATGCTTGAAGTGAGAACTGTTATAACATGCTTAAAATGTTAATGTTAACGATGCCTCAATGATGCCTTTTCATGATAACACCTAGTATGCCTCAATGATGCCTTTGCATGATAACACCAAGAATGATAAATAATATGTCCACATGAATGCTACTAAGAATATGTTTACATGCTTCACTCTGATTATTGCCCATGAACTGTAAACTGATGCTAGGCCCCAAATAGAAAGATCACTCTAATAAATGCATGCTTAAATGATCACCTTAAATGTTGGTTTATGCGAGTGGGTTGGATTCTGCTCGCCAGTACATAGATGATGTGCTGACCCACGTTTTGTGGGCAGGTGCTCGTGTTTGGAATGTTCTACACACGAAGATTGGCTTGATTGGTCCCGCGGCATCGAAGATTTGTTGGGCATACAGAAGCTCTCCTTGCACAAGATGATGTCTTCTGTTTATAAAGGGCATAATGTATGGAACATTGTAATCAGTTGTACCAGTGAGATTGTAAGCCAAGTCGGTATATCGAGTTGTAATCCATTGTATCTAAATATCAAATGTAAGCTGTATAGCATTGTTCAGTTGGTTTCCAATGTAAAGTGAGATGTGCTGTAATCATTGTACTTCAATACAAGTCTTGTACTCTTCTTCAATTATCAGTAAAGCGAATAAAGTTCTACATATCTCTGTGTGGCTTCAAGTTACTCTTTTTCTCCGCTGCTATAAAGAAGTGATGTACTTCTATTCAATAAGAGAGATTGTCCTCATTAAATTCAATTTATCTGCTTCTGCCGCTGCGATGTATTCCTATTTGAAGAATAATCGATTATGTACCATCTTTGCCTTGTACAAGTGCAATACCAGACTTGTACGGTATCACGCCCAAGCGAGGACGATCGATTCCAAGAGATAAAATATGTGAATAAATGACTCTATGAATCGGGGCGTGACAAATTGGTATCAGAGCACGGCTTTACGTCCTTGGTCTCTTCTTTGATTCATTTCAAATCAAAGTTGCATCGATGATTAACTAAAGTTGCTTCCGCGATAACTCAACGTTGCTTCCGCGATTAAATCAAAGATTGCTTCCGCGATTATGCTATTGTTGTTCGGTAATCATCTTTATATTATCTGTGCTTGAAAGATCATTGACCCTCTTGGCTGCTCACTGGATGTTCCATACAATAAGTCTATATACATTGTGATGCCCCTGAAAGAATGATTGTTGTTGGTTTGGACACAAATAACCCAACAATGACTCGATGCCATAGTATGCTATATTGTTAATGCTGTTTGGAATGTGGGAATATAGAAAAGTGGCTGGGTATGCTGCAACAAGTTGAGAATTGCTTGTGATGTTGGAAAAGAATTGTGAATGAAATAATTGATGGATGAGCTCAACAGAATTAGTGAATTGACTCATGTGTGCTGGCTACTGCTTTGAGACCCTAAGAATGTTGCCTTGTGATATTGAGACCCCGAGATGTTGGTTAAGTATTGTGATCATTATAGATCAGGAATGTCCGGAATAGATTGAGTTGGTATTGTTTAAGGATGGCTTCGTTTCTGAGTGGTATATTGCCTCTACCACCTCAGAACGAGATGTATGTTAACCCTTTCCATAAAATAGCAATGAGACTATCTATGAGTACTGGGTAGTGCCGAGACTTAGCTGGGAGTCATGTATTGTGCTAGATGACTCAAGTGTCCCCTAACGGTGATGCTATGTTGGGTAGTGAGATTGTAGAAATGGTAACGGTTGGCTTGGTTAGAAATTGTTTAGTCGAGTGATGACTCAGACTAGTAAGACAGTTAGTATGCTACGGGTAAATGATTTGGCTAGAGAATGTTGTGGCTCAGAACATTGGAATGTCGATTTCGATTGGTTGGATGCAAATCAAATGTGGCTAATATAAAGTTGGATACGTAGCTGAAAGTTTTGAAAATATTGTCGGTGAATCAAAGGGATATTAGAAATCTGTGCCTTGATCCTAAGGTGTAATAGATGTCAATCCATCTTGATCACCAAAGGATAGTCATTGCATAGATGCATGATGCTGAAGAATTGAATTGTACTAGAAAAATAACAAGTAGTGACTCAAAATACTGTTGTTGCCTAGAGGATGGTTAAGTGATACATAAATTGTCGGATTGAATGGGATGAACTACTTGACCATTACTGCATGAGATTAAGAATGCCGTAAGATAGTTTGATGATTGAGAAACAAATGGAAACGAGAAATTACAAACATGTTGGATAATGTCGGTATAGGTGATTGTTGGTTGGGATATCGATTGTTGGCTTATGACTTAGTGGTTTGACTCTGTCATACAGACCAAATAGTATGAGTCCATAGTTATGTTAGACTATCGGAATCGATGACCCTTGAATAGTTAGCATTAGCTTATGGGTTCGTGTGGGTACAAGAGAATTTGAATAGAAATGTGGATCATTGGGAATTTACTTGATGGATTATTAGAACGATGAGAATCGTATGTCGGGTTGGAATTGACCGTAATGTTGATAGATCGATCTTAGTCGATTGTTGGGTAAGTCTAGAATGAACCTCTGTGGGAATTATTTCCTTAAGGAAGACCCTGAATAGATAGACTTGACCCTAGCGACCAGTTGATGATTTACCAATTGCTGGCTTAGCCCAATTGGCGATTCATTATTCAGACTGAATTGATACCCATAGGTTTGGGTAGAGTTCCTTAGAACTGTCGGTTGCTTGTTGGCCCTAAGAAGCAGGAACTAGTATAACCCTAGTAGCCGTCCACTCTAGGGGAGTCACCTGAATGATTAGGTATAGCCGTCGGTATAGCTAACCATTGAGACTGGACCAAATAATAGATGGCCGTTGGCGACCCATAGAATGACCTTGTGGCATTGAACGAGAAATGGTGATAAGTATGACCTAAGAATGATAAGTTGTAAGTATATGCTCCAATGTGAACCTTAGAGATGTTTGACCCTTGAGGATTATGTGTCGACCTATAGCGGGAAATAGAATCGTGGGATGAGACTTGATTTGTATGTATCGAATAGTGAATTATGATATGAGATGGAATTGACTGCTCATGACGGAAATGTTGGATAAGTATCTATAGTCGGGTAGCTGGGTTAACCTTGACTGTTGCATAGAATTATACCCTGACTCGGATAATCGATAGCTGGTGATGTTGGATTGTATCTTTTAGAAAAGATGAATTGCCTCGGTGAAAAATGTTGTTGGATTTGGGAAGGAAAATGATTGTTGTTGTGAAACCTTGATATGATTGGCTCTAAGTTAGACCCTTGATCGAATGTTAGAAATGTTATGCTTGGATGGAGATTGTCCCTGATGTTAAGTGGTGGCCTGGAAAATAGTGATTGTGGCAAAGTGAATAAAGCAATAAGTCAATTGAAAGGATGCTAAGTTGGATTTAGAAAAGAGAGTTATATTGTGGCTGATCGAATCGTACTAACATGGAAGTTGGCTGAAGTACATATGTTTTGGGGACGCCTAAAATATGTGTATGGATCCAGCAGAAGTGATTGGTTGTGACTGAGATAACATTATGGGAAGAATTTATCGTACTAGCACGGACTTTGGCTGAAATGCATATGTTTTGGGGACGCCTAAAATATGTGTATGGATCCAAACGAAGTGATATGTTGCGACTGAAATAGAAATGTAAGGAAAATGTTGGCGAATCAATAAAAAGTTACAAGTAATTGAAAAAGAGATAGACAGATCGAATCGTTGATGGATTTAAATGGTACAGTTGGATAGATATTTTGAAATGACCGAGTGGGCTGAAATGAATATTGATTTGAAGCTGAATGAGTAAACTCATGGTGATTAAGTGAATCTTGTAGAAGACTTGTTTTCTTAAGTTTCGAGGACGAAACTTTTTCTGAGTGGTATATTATGTAATGCCCCGCTCCGCACGAGGCATTTGGTTGGCTTATTGGATGGGATCAGAATATTGGACCGTGACTTATGTTGGGAATCGGGAGAGTTGAGACTGATGTAGTCTCTCTTAGCTGGCTAGATGGAATGGATATTGGAACGTGGCTCGCTGGTGGAGCTACGCTTAGTGGAATTTTGGGTGAGTGGAACTGTCCTTCCTCCTCCTTACTCCTTCATGCTTAATAAATGAAGTATTGAAATGCTATGAATTGTCCCTAAATGTCCCATGTTTTAGTTGCTGAATAATGGAGATGCTTGTGCTGAGAATTATTGAAATGTACAACACATTAAACTGTTAATGTGATTCGCTGCCTGAGAATGAATTGATAACATTGCCCCTTATGCTTAACACTGCTGGAACAAGTAGACACTTGAATAATGAGATGCCTTATGAATGATAGAATAAGAAATGAACTGGCTATGCTATCGAATCAATGAACTGAATGAAACACTAGAATCATGTACTCTCTGTATATCTGTTGCAAGAATATGAAATGCTGCATGTCCCTTATAAGAAAGTTAGGAATGAATAAATGTCCCTATGAAATGAATGAATGTTAAGTTCCTCTTAAGAAAGGAATGATATGAGATACGTTGCTATGAAGTAATGAATGAGAAATGATAAAGCTGGGATCGTTGAGATCACCAAATGAAATGATGGGAATGATGAAATGAATAAGTCATTGAATATGACTAATGATGCACTGTTGCCTTTACTTTCCTTAATATATTTTACCATGCGATTATGTTCACAATCGAGTCGGACACGCATTCGCATGGTCATGGACAACTTGTATACAAGGTTTGAGTAATAATTTCCTCGAACGGTTCCTAGGGCCCTGGGGACCGATTCGGCCTAGGAGAAAATAATGATGAGTGCTATGGGAGCACGGATAAGGCAGGGTGGCATAGAGGCTCGCCACCTACTATGCTGACCGCATTATCTTAAAATGAAATGAAATGAGAAGAGTCCATATGGTTTAACAACACCAGTGACCATGTAGCCAGGATGCATGCTAATGAATGTTTTGTGCAGACAGAGTAAGTATATCAGATAACCTGTAATTGATACAGGTACGAGGAGTCGGCTATCGGTAAGAGATCACATAATTGTGATATTGTATAAAGTTGGTTTAACTTGCCTGCTTAACATGTTCCATTTAGTATGCTAGAAAGATGCCTTGCTATAATCATTGCTCAAACACAACATACATGCTAAGTGATGCTTGAAGTGAGAACTGTTATAACATGCTTAAAATGTTAATGTTAACGATGCCTCAATGATGCCTTTTCATGATAACACCTAGTATGCCTCAATGATGCCTTTGCATGATAACACCAAGAATGATAAATGATATGTCCATATGAATGCTACTAAGAATATGTTTACATGCTTCACTCTGATTATTGCCCATGAACTGTAAACTGATGCTAGGCCCCAAATAGAAAGATCACTCTAATAAATGCATGCTTAAATGATCACCTTAAATGTTGGTTTATGCGAGTGGGTTGGATTCTGCTCGCCAGTACATAGATGATGTGCTGACCCACGTTTTGTGGGCAGGTGCTCGTGTTTGGAATGTTCTACACACGAAGATTGGCTTGATTGGTCCCGCGGCATCGAAGATTTGTTGGGCATACAGAAGCTCTCCTTGCACAAGATGATGTCTTCTGTTTATAAAGGGCATAATGTATGGAACATTGTAATCAGTTGTACCAGTGAGATTGTAAGCCAAGTCGGTATATCGAGTTGTAATCCATTGTATCTAAATATCAAATGTAAGCTGTATAGCATTGTTCAGTTGGTTTCCAATGTAAAGTGAGATGTGCTGTAATCATTGTACTTCAATACAAGTCTTGTACTCTTCTTCAATTATCAGTAAAGAGAATAAAGTTCTACATATCTCTGTGTGGCTTCAAGTTACTCTTTTTCTCCGCTGCTATAAAGAAGTGATGTACTTCTATTCAATAAGAGAGATTGTCCTCATTAAATTCAATTTATCTGCTTCTGCCGCTGCGATGTATTCCTATTTGAAGAATAATCGATTATGTACCATCTTTGCCTTGTACAAGTGCAATACCAGACTTGTACGGCATCACGCCCAAGCGAGGACGATCGATTCCAAGAGATAAAATATGTGAATAAATGACTCTATGAATCGGGGTGTGACACTTACGGATTGTGTTGGAGACATTGAGAAGCGAGAGACTCTATGCCAAGCTGAGCAAGTGCGAGTTCTTTCTAGACAGTGTCGCTTTTCTCGGACACGTCATCTCAGGATAGGGTATATCTGTGGAACCAGCAAAGATCTCGTCCGTAGAGACATGGCCGACCCCTACCAATGTCTCGGAGGTGAGAAGTTTTCTTGGGCTTGCCAGATATTACCGAAGGTTCATAGAGAACTTTGCGAGGATCGCTGAGCCGATGACCCGTTTGACCCGGAAGGAGCAGGAGTTTATCTGGACAGAGGAGTGCCAGGTGGCGTTTGATGAGCTGAAGAAGTGCCTTACCACAGCACCTATTCTGACTATACCATCCGGACCATGAGGGTTTGTGAGCTACAGCGACGCATCCGGAAAGGGATTGTGATACGTTTTGATACAGCACGGGAAGGTTGTAGCATATGCTTCGAGGCAGCTGAAGCTTCATGAGAAGAATTATCCAACCCATGACTTGGAGCTTGCCGTGGTTATCTTTGCCCTGAAGCTTTGGAGACACTACTTGTATGGTGAGAGGGTAGAGATATTCACGGACCATAAGAGCTTAAAGTACGTCTACACTCAGAAGGAGCTGAATCTGAGGCAGAGACGGTGGTTGGAGTTAATGAAAGACTTCGAGATCGAACTACAGTACCATCCAGGGAAGGTGAACGTCGTAGCAGATGCTTTGAGCAGGAGGCCTATAGCATACATGTTGACGACTCAGCCCCATCTTCTAGAGGAGCTACGAGAGTTGGGGATCGAGGTGGTACTACCAGGAGCAGATGGCCAGTTGGCTAGCCTGCAGGTGCAGTCTTCGTTGGTAGAGAGGATCAGAGCCGCACTGTCCACAGATGCCAGATTCCAGCGACTCCGACAGAGGACAGAAGCCGGTATGCAGACCGGGCTGCACATTCATGAGGATGGGACTCTGAGGTGCGGAGATCACCTCTATGTTTCCAAGGGAGAGCTTCGTCAGGAGCTGATGACGGAGGCACACAGTTCAGCATATTCCATTCACCCAGGAGGTACGAAGATGTACAGAGACCTGAGACAGCATTATTGGTAGCATAGAATGAAGCGAGAGATAACCCGCTTTGTAGCCAGCATTATTGGTGTGTCAGCAAGTCAAGGCTGAGCACCAGAGGTCCGCAGGACAGCTCCAACCACTTTCTATACCGGAGTGGAAATGGGAGCATATCACGATGGACTTCGTTACAGGGTTGCCGAGGAGCCCGAGTGGACGTGATGCAGTTTGGGTGATAGTGGACCGACTCACCAAGTCAGCTCACTTCCTACCCTTCAGAGTGGGACAGTCTACAGAAGCCCTAGCAGATATGTATATGAGACAGATTGTGCGACTTCATGGAGTACCGGTTAGTATAGTATCTGACCGAGATTCGAGATTCACATCGCACTTCTGGCGGAGCCTACAGGAGAGCCTTGGTACTCGACTGAAGTTTAGTACGTCGTACCATTCGCAGATAGATGGCCAGTCCGAGCGCACCATTCAGACGCTGGAGGACATGTTGAGGGCGTTTATGCTAGATTTCAGGGGATCATGAGAGGACCACTTGCACCTGGTGGAGTTCTCATATAACAACAGCTATCAGGCCAGTATCCAGATGGCCCCTTTCGAAGCGTTGTATGGCAGGAAGTGCCGTTCCCCAGTTGGTTGGAGTAAGGTGGGCGAGAGACAGATACTCGGACCAGAGTTGGTGGTTCGTACAGTAGAGAAGGTAAAGCA
The DNA here is from genome assembly GCA_029216955.1 of Iris pallida. Lineage (NCBI taxonomy): Eukaryota > Viridiplantae > Streptophyta > Magnoliopsida > Asparagales > Iridaceae > Iris > Iris pallida. Next base: position 8,271,202 of record JANAVB010028398.1, read on the forward strand.
GATCCAAGGGCACTTGAGAGCAGCTCAAGACAGGCAGAAGCACTGGGCTGACACACACCGGCGACCCCTGGAGTTCAGGGAGGGAGACCATGTCTTCCTGAGGATCTCACCCACCAGGGGTACCATCAGGTTTGGAGGAAGAGGGAAGCTGAGTCCAAGGTACATTGGACCCTTTGATGTGCTAGAGCGGATTGGAGAGGCTGCCTACCGGTTAGCATTGCCGCAGTCGTTGGAGGGTGTTCATGACGTGTTCCACGTATCTCAGCTGAGGAGATATGTGCCAGATCCTAGCCACGTCCTGGACCATTCAGAGATCACTGTCGGGCCGAGATTATCTTATGAGGAGCAGCCAGTGGAGATCTTGGACCGGAGAGAGAAGGTTCTGCGGGGTCAGACCATGTAGCCTCCCTTCCCAAAATTTTTGAAATATTTTTTATTATTATTTATTTAATTTAAATGGTGATTTTAAAAATTGTTTTTTTATAAATAATTATTTAGTTAATTATTACGATAGATGACGTTAGCCATGGTTGAGTTTTGAAGTACAAGACGACTAGGAATCATGACACGGATAGTGCAGTGGCGTACTTTGACTAGTGTTTAGCCATGGTAGGGGAATGCCGAGCCATAGGTGTGTCCTAACTAGGAAAACCAGGCCAAGTTATAGCATGACCATTATAAATAAGTTTAATTAATTATTATTAGATTTATTGACTTTGCAGGAACCCGGTTGAACCAAGTTAGTCCGAACTGGGCCGAACCAAATCCAAGCCCATGTAGGCATGAAGTGAGACCAAATACGGCCTTGTAGACATGTTTGGTAAATACAAATATTTTGTATATATTTTTAGGAATTGGATATTATTTCTAAATATTTGTTATGGATAGAATATAGGTATTATTAATATTAAATAGCGTTTAGAATGTTGTACGAATTTCTGGAGCCAAATAAATGGCGTATCTGATGAGTTCATCAATATATATATATATATTATTGATTTTAATTCCAGTGTTATTAGGATTATTATTATTGGTAAAGTTGTTGATGTTATTATTAGATACTATTATTTTGCCATTATTGATTATACTTATTTTATTGTCAAATGAATATTATAGTGTATGTGTTCATATTTATGTAGGTAGACCCTACACTAGAAAATAAATAGTATTTCCAAGATTTCTAGTCTGTCCAATAAGCATCTCTCTAGTTCTAGTATCAGCAATTGTTCATTTTTGCAATTGGTTGAGTAAGAGAGAGAATTGTCAAAATGCTAAGATCATTTCGTGCTGCTATAGGACATACATGTAATTATGTATGGTGTCCTTCTTACTGGCCTACACAGCACCTTGGTGATTGGGAATAACTATGTTGGGTAAGCCATTTGAAATAGATTTAACCTGTGTCCTCGAGTCTATCATAGCTATGCAGATGGAATTACGCTGCACCTTTCACCTTAGTTAACCAAATTATATCTCGAGTCTTGAGAAGAAATTTACCAATCACCAACAAATGTGATCGTATTACTACGTGAACTTGTCTCTCTTCTAGATGATAAAAGCAACCCCAAACGTAGCTTGGCCCAGCCAATGCTACTCACATTGCTCCTGAACCCGACCCAGTATATGTGCACAGCGTATATATATATACACGCATAGAGAGATTCGAGAAAAGAAACCCTAGCCGAAGTTCTTCTTTCCCTCTTTTCTCTTCTTTACCACCAATATGCGACCGCCATCAACCCTACTCCCTCACCGCTTGACCTTCCGACCCTGGCCGTTCAAGACCGTCACCAACAAACGTTGTCGTCCAATCCTCGACATAAGGCTGGTCGACGCATGCCCGTTTGCGCCGGCACACGTGGCTGAACCGACAACCCACATCGAGCAGTGGGCAGACCCATCACCACCCTGTGCGGCCAGGACGAGCCTCCTCGTCTCACCGGTCGTCTCGCGAGCAGCCTTGTTTCCCTCCGATCATCCATGGCAGCATTGTGCGAGCCCCTCGCCGACCAGTCGAGCGTTGATAATGGGGAGCGGCCATGGCAATGCGGTAGCCGTGCTTCTGTGCGCGAGCCTTGGCCAACGGGGATTGCCATGTGATCTCGCGACTCCGACTTTCTAGGGACCGACGTCGGGCATCGGGCAGACCCGCCCACTATGGGTGCAACCAAGCGCCAGCCTGCTTCGTCGGCAGTGGTCCTCACCGGCCACTCCGCAACTTCCTGACCACCTCCTCAGCAACCGGACGTCACGGCGTGCGCCGACCATGCGCTCGTCCACGTGCGAGCTCGTCTTTGTATGTCGAGCTAGGTGAGATCCCTGTCTCCTTCCTCCATGTACGCGGGGTTCAGAGTCATCTCGACGACCTCGTGTGCCTCATCTTTGGAAATGGACACCTGGGCTATCCCGATCATCCACAACACCACTTCCCGGTCGGCAGTCGACATCCTCAACATGCATCCTCACCCCTCCATCCTCGGCACGTCCCGAACAGTGTCTTGAACGGTGCAACAACACCCGATCGAAGCAACAGATTGTTGCATTCGGCCCAACTTGTCGCCCTGCTGAGACAATGCCAGTGCTGTGCCTTTGTGTTACTGTAGCCAGGAGGGTCTTCGGCATGGCGCCGAGTTTTGCCACACTCTTGGCGAACTGTAGAGGAGTTTAAAGCCTCTCCTTCCTGCCCCAAGAAAATGAGCATAGTTGAAATGCATGGGGCTAGGAGAAGCACCAATAGAACTTGCTCTTCTTTTTGGGTTGAAGTGGAGAACGTTTTCTTTTCCTTTCCTATCATCAGCTGTTCCAGGGGGAGAAAGGTAAACTACGGTCAACCCTTCCTTTCAAATATTTATTTTCCTGTATGCTTGAATAGGAAATCAAATATGAATATTATATTATAGACATGTGTGATCTTCTTGTATATAAATATATATATATATATATTTTTTTATATATATATATTATAGACATGTGTGATCTTCTTGTATATATATATTTTCTTCTTGTATATAAATATATATATATATATATATATATATTTTATATATATATATATATATATATATATATATATATATATATATATATATATATATATATATATATATATATATATATATATATATATATATATGTCTTTTATAAAAGTGTTTAGCAAAAGATAGATACAAATATAAGTGTATATTCATGATTATGGTATGCAGGAATAGTTATATATATATATATATATATATATATATATATATATATATTTATATATATATATATATATATATATATATATATATATATATATATATATATATATATATATATATATATATATATAAGAGTAGGGTTGTATGAATATGTATTTATATAGGTATAAACATTTATATACTTTCAGTTAAGAGTAACAAGTTTTTTTTTTATAAAAGAAATGGGTAAAACCTAAATATCACTAAGTTATCTAATATCTAGATTTTCTTTAGAGTTTATTTAGTGTAACCGTATTAGGGTCTTAGTACATATAAGTTTTTGGTTAAAAAGATTATTTTCATAATTAACACTAATAGGAATTTTTCTACCTTAAAATAAAATTCAGGATATTATAAATTATATAGTGGCATCAAATTGTTAAATGACACCTGGTTGTTTGATTTGGGCTCTAGTGAATTGGAGACTATAGCAACTCTACCTCAAGGTTAGGCCTAAACTGGCGTACAGTAATGCGATCTCAGTACGGAGTTGGACAAATATCCAGGCAAGTATACCTTGCCAGCTTGTACAGTATAATTTATATGCATGTTCATTATCTCGCTGCTGTTCTTTTCCTTACATTCGTGATTGCTTTATTCCATGTCTTGTACACTCATCCTGTTATAGTTTTACTTTATATGTTTCTAGTTTCTCGTTCCTTTCTGTTATGATATTTCTATCTGTTACACCGTGTTAGTTTTATATGTATTCCTTGATAGAGTCGTCTAGTCCTACACTACGATTTCTTCGACTTGATTATAACTTGACTTGACTTGACATGACTTGAGTAGGACTTGACTTTGACATTCTATAGATTGTGAGTACTTGACTTGACTACGGTCTATAGAATTTTTATACTAGGATTGGCTACTGTCTTGGTTGTGAGTACTTGCCTTGACTGCGATTGAGATACTATAGATTGTGAGTACTTACCTTGTCTGCAGTCTATAGCCAGCCATTTATAGTATGGCATGCCAGTGTCTTAGGATCCTTGTGTTTAGATCTTGTATCTTAGTTCATCTTGTCTCGTTGGATACCCTTGATTGTTCTTTACTTCTCTATATATTTGTACTGTTACATGTTGGCTTGTATATTATGTATCTTGCTAGTCCTCTGAGGACCTGATGATCTCTTCAGGTTTAGCGACTGCATGGAGTTAGTTAGCAGAGCGGGATTGTAGAGGATAGCGATGTATGATACAGGTATTGCTTGTGATATTTCTTTATTATCTTCTCGTGCTTTATATTCCATGCCATGATATACTCTGCTTATTTATAGACTCATATTATTCTTGGAGTCTAATCGAACAATATGCTAATGGGCTACAGACCATGACCCATACTTGTTCATTTTTGTTTTATATTATTCTTGTAGATTGAGATATAGTTTAGATTAGACATGATACCTTGTTATGGACAGCTTATTCGTACTCGAGTCGGGCTGGAGTTCGCTCAATACGTAGCTGGCTTGCTCACGAGCTCGCGTCCGAAAATCGGTTGCGGGTCGTGACAAGTTTTTGTGGTGGCCCATGCAGGTCAGAGCATATCGTACCGGTTACGTAACTGTACTGGTACGAGCCTGCGACAATGACTAAACCTAGGAATCTCAATCCACATTGCCTTGAAAATTCTCTTAGAAATTTCTCTACCGTCTTTGAAACTTCGTATTCCTTCTCGATTATTCTTCCTTGCCTTCTTGTACCATTGATTCTCGTCCCTTCCTATTCCGAGGTGACGAATGATCGTGCTGTCGAGGATTCATTAGAAATTCTTAAATTATAGTATAATATTGTTTGACTATTGAATGCTTGGTTGTTTATAGATATGAGGGATTATAGAGCCATATGTCCTAGATAGCTGTTGGTAGTAAGTTAACAACTTGTTGGAAGATTTTGAGATTTAGTGACCGTATTCTGAGGAGTAGTATGACCAAAGGTGGGTAGAAGTCCTCAAGTACTCGGAGTTATAAAATGACTAGAGAAGGCCATAAAATATTTTTTGAGGAATTAAATTTAAGGAGATTAAGGAATAGCAGACTTTGATTTTTAAGGCCTAGTTATGAATTAGAATTTCGAGGACGAAATTATTTTTAAGGTGGGTAGATTTGTAGCCTCCCTTCCCGAAATTTTTGAAATATTTTTTTTTATTATTTATTTGATTTATATGGTGATTTTAAAAATTGTTTTTTATAAATAATTATTTAGTTAATTATTACGGTAGATGACGTTAGCCATGGTTGAGTTTTGAAGTACAAGACGACTAGGAATCATGGCACGGATAGTGCAGTGGCATACTTTGACTAGTGTTTAGCCATGGTAGGGGAATGCTGAGCCATAGGTGTGTCCTAACTAGAAAAACCAGGCCAAGTTATAGCATGACCATTATAAATAAGTTTAATTAATTATTATTAGATTTATTGACTTTGCAGGAACCCGGTTGCACCAAGTTAGTCCGAACTGGGCCGAACCAAATCCAAGCCCATGTAGGCATGTAGTGAGACCAAATACGGCCTTGTAGACATGTTTGGTAAATACAAATATTTTGTATATATTTTTAGGAATTGGCAATTATTTCTAAATATTTGTTATGGATAGAATATAGGTATTATTAATATTAAATAGCGTTTAGAATGTTGTACGAATTTCTGGAGCCAAATAAATGGCGTATCTGATGAGTTCATCAATATATATATATATTATTGATTTTAATTTCAGTGTTATTAGGATTATTATTATTGGTAAAGTTGTTGATGTTATTATTAGATACTATTATTTTGCCATTATTGATTATACTTATTTTATTGTCAAATGAATATTATAGTATATGTGTTCATATTTATGTAGGTAGGTCCTACACTAGAAAATAAATAGTATTTGCAAGATTTCTAGTCTGTCCAATAAGCATCTCTCTAGTTCTAGTATGAGCAATTGTTCATTTTTGCAATTGGTTGAGTAAGAGAGAGAATTGTCAAAATGCTAAGATCATTTCGTGCTGCTATAGGACATATATGTAACTATGTATGGTGTCCTTCTTACTGGCCTACACAGCACCTTGGTGATTGGGAATAACTATGTTGGGTAAGCTATTTGAAATGTACTTAACATGTGTCCTCGAGTCTATCATAGCTATGCAGATGGAATTACGCTGCACCTTTCACCTTAGTTAACCAAATTATGTCTCGTGTCTTGAGAAGAAATTTACCAATCACCAACAAATGTGATCGTATTACTACGTGAACTTGTCTCTCTTCTAGATGATAAAAGCAACCCCAAACGCAGCTTGGCCCAGCCAATGCTACTCACATTCCTCCTGAACCCGACCCAGTATATGTGCACAGCGTGCATATATATACACACATAGAGAGATTCGAGAAAAGAAACCCTAGCCGAAGTTCTTCTTTTCCTCCTTTCTCTTCTTCACCCCCAATATGCGACCCCATCAACCCTACTCCCTCACCGCTTGACCTTCCGACCCTGGCCGTTCAAGACCGTCACCAACAAACGTTGTCGTCCCATCCTCGATACAAGGCTGGTCGACGCGTACCCGTTTGCGCCGGCACACGTGGCTGAACCGACAACCCATATCGAGCAGTGGGCAGACCCATCACCACCCTGTGCGGCCAGCACGTGCCTCCTCGTCTCACCGGTCGTCTCGCGTGCAGCCTTGTTTCCCTCCGATCATCCATGGCAGTATTGTGCGAGCCCCTCGCAGACCAGTCGAGCATTGATAATGGGGAGCGGCCATGGCAATGCGGTAGCCGTGCTTCTGTACGCGAGCCTTGGCCAACGGGGATTACCATGTGATCTCGCGGCTCTGACTTTCTAGGGACCGACGTCGGGCATCGGGCAGACCCGCCCACTATAGGTGCAACCAAGCACCAGCCTGCTTCGTCGGCAGTGGTCCTCACCGGCCACTCCGTAACTTCCTGACCACCTCCTCAGCAACCGGACGTCACGACATGCGCCGACCATGCGCTCGTCCCCGTGCGAGCTCATCCTTGTATGTCGAGCTAGGCGAGATCCCTGTCTCCTTCCTCCATGTACGCGGGGTTCAGAGTCATCTAGACGACCTCGCGTGCCTCATCTCTGGAAATGGACACCTGGGCTGTCCCGATCATCCACAACACCACTTCTCGGTCGGCAGTCGACGTCCTCAACATGCATCCTCACCCCTCCATCCTAGGCACGTCCCGAACAGTATCTTGAACGATGCAACAATACCCGATCGAAGCAACAGATTGTTGCATTGGGCCCAACTTGTCGCCCTGCTGAGACAATGCCAATGCTGTGCCTTTGTGTTACTGTAGCCAGGAGGGTCTTCGGCATGGCGTCGAGCTTTGCCACACTCTTGGCGAACTGTAGAGGAGTTGAAATCCTCTCCTTCCTGCACCAAGAAAATGAGCATAGTTGAAATGCATGGGGCTAGGAGAAGCACCAATAGAACTTGCTCTTCTTTTTGGGTTGAAGTGGAGAACGTTTTCTTTTCCTTTCCTATCATCAGCTGTTCCAGGAGAAGAAAGGTAAACTACGGTCAACCCTTCCTTTCAAATATTTATTTTCCTGTATGCTTGAATAGGAAATCAAATATGAATATTATATTATAGACATGTGTGATCTTCTTGTATATAAATATTTTATATATATATATATATATATATATATATATATATATATATATATATATATATATATATATATGTCTTTTATAAAAGTGTTTAGCAAAAGATAGATACTAATATAAGTGTATATTCATAATTATGGTATGCAGGAATAGTTATATATATATATAAGAGTAGGGTTGTATGAATATGTATTTATATAGGTATAAACATTTATATACTTTCAGTTAAGAGTAACAAGTTTTTTTTTTTATAAAAGAAATGGGTAAAACCTAAATATCACTAAGTTATCTAATATCTAGATTTTCTTTAGAGTTTCTTTAGTATAACCGTATTAGGGTCTTAGTACATATAAGTTTTTGGTTAAAAAGATTATTTTCATAATTAACACTAATAGGAATTTTTCTACCTTAATATAAAATTCAGGAGATTATAAATTATATAGTGGTATCAAATTGTTAAATGACACCTGGTTGTTTGATTTGGGCTCTAGTTAATTGGAGACTATAGCAACTCTACCTCAAGGTTAGGCCTAAACTGGCGTACAGTAATGCGATCTCAGCACGGAGTTGGACAAATATCCAGGCAAGTATACCTTGCCAACTTGTACAGTATAATTTATATGCATGTTCATTATCTCGCTGCTGTTCTTTTCCTTACATTCGTGATTGCTTTATTCCATGTCTTATACACTCATCCTGTTATAGTTTTACTTTACATGTTTCTAGTTTCTCGTTCCTTCCTGTTATGATATTTCTATCTGTTACACCGTGTTAGTTTCATCTGTATTCCTTGATAGAGTCGTCTAGTCCTACACCACGATTTCTTCGACTTGATTATAACTTGACTTGACTTGACATGACTTGAGTAGGACTTGACTTTGACATTCTATAGATTGTGAGTACTTGCCTTGACTACGGTCTATAAAATTTTTATACTAGGATTGGTTACTGTCTTGGTTGTGAGTACTTGCCTTGACTGCGATTGAGACACTATAGATTGTGAGTACTTACCTTGACTGCAGTCTATAGCCAGCCATTTCTAGTATGGCATGCCAGTGTCTTAGGATCCTTGTGTTTAGATCTTGTGTCTTAGTTAATCTTGTCTCGTTGGATACCCTTGATTGTTCTTTACTTCTCTGTATATTTGTACTGTTATATGTTGGCTTGTATATTATGTATCTTGCTAGTCATCTGAGGACCTGATGATCTCTTCAGGTTTAGCGACTGCATGGAGTTAGTTAGCAGAGCGGGATGGTAAAGGATTGCGATGTATGATACAGGTATTGCTTGTGATATTTCTTTATTATCTTCTCGTGCTTTATATTCCATGCCATGATATACTCTGCTTATTTATAGACTCATATTATTCTTGGAGTCTAATCGAACAATATGCTAATGGGCTGCAGACCATGACCCATACTTGTTCATTCTTGTTTTACATTATTCTTGTGGATTGAGATATAGTTTAGATTAGACATGATACCTTGTTATGGACAGCTTATACGTACTCGAGTCGGGCTGGAGTCCGCTCAATACGTAGCTGGCTTGCTCACGAGCTCGCGTCCGAAAACCGGGTGCGGGTCGTGACAGACCATCCCGCTAGTTCGTGTCGCTTGGAGGCATCATGCACCAGGCGAATCGACTTGGGAGCGCGAGGATGCGATACGCGAGCGTTTTCCCCATCTCTTCATGGGGCTAGGTATGCGAGCATTTATGTTCAGTTATTTCTAATTTGCTGCTATAGTATATGTTTAAATTTCGAGGACAAAATTCTCTAAGGTGGATAGGTTGTAAGCTCTCTGGAATTTAATTAGATTTAATTAGAATTAATTAGAGTAATCGTATTTAATTAAGAATTTAATATGATTAATTATGATTTTTCTAAGTTATTAATAATTTCCCACTTTTATATTTGATTATTATCGACACGTTATCGTGACTTTTAAATTAGGAGCACAAGGCTAGTCATTTTCTTCAGACCAACTTGTCATGCACGATCTACTCGAGACGCTCTACACCCATGACCTTCGTGTCCCACTCAGACACACTCTCTTGTGCTTCATTTTTATTGCACAACTTTCCGGACAATTGGCCCAATCCCGATTTACCCCACCAAGTCACATTTAATTCCAACTTGTATTGGAGACACCAATTTGACCCAAACTGGTCGACCCAAGTCATGGACGCGGACCATTTTGAGTCTACTACACGCGTGCCACTTGTGTCCCATCCAATTTAGTTCCCGTGTACTATTTATTTATCAATGATAATAAATGGCTAATTTAGGTCATTTAATTTCTGGGACCCAATTAAACCCAATTGTGACCCAACACGACCCATCGGGACTCAACCCAAGCCACATGGCATCTCCCCTACAACATACATACACACATATAACACCCTATAAATCCTACAAAACACCAAACACAAAAAACACACACATCACCATCACACCCTCTCATTTCCTTAAATAAATACAACACTCCCATCACCATCACCTATCACTATCACTCTCTCTCTCTTCCCTCACCCCCCACAAAAGCAACAGCCAACACACTCCCCCTTCCTACGTTCTCTCTCCTCTCTCTAACTCTCAATTCCTAATTAAACACACACACAACCATCACTCTTTTCTCTCTCTCTCTCCTTATTTTAAACACACATACACCACCACCATACTTTCTCTCTCCTATACCCTCTCCCTACCCGACAGGAGCAGTCCCCCTCTCCCATTCGGTCCTCTCTCTCTCCCTCTCATCATCTCTCTCACACTCCCCTTCCTTCAAAACCCCTTCTCCTCCTTCATCCTCACTCACTTCACCACCACCACTCCCACACTTTACCACCACCTCCACCACCTCCACCACCACAGCCGCACCACCACCACAGCCACCCCCTCCTCCTAGGCCGGCGGCAGCTCAGCCCTCCCCCCTAGGCCGACCACCACCACTCACCACTACCACTTCCTCTCCACCTCCTTCTTCTTAATCTCCCACAACCACTACCACTCACCACCACCACCACACTCCCTCACCTAGGCCGACCACCCCTCTCCCCTAGGCCGGCGGCAGCCCACAGCCCCACCACCAAGGCCGACAGCACCACCACCCCTTTCACCATTAACATCACTTCCTCCTAGGTAAACTCCTCCCCCCTCCTTCCTTAAATATTTATGTATGTATATATACATATATATAAATATATATATGCCTATACATATATAATGTGAATATATAAATGTGTAGTAATTTTGATATTTAGATGTTTGCATTTTGTGAGGAATAGGTGTAAATGGTTTTGTGAATGGAATGGTTATATATGTTCATGCATATAAATGATTCATGTATATATATATATATATGAATAGCATTATATATATATATATATATATATATATATATATATATATATATATATATATATATATATATATATATATTATATATATATACATATGATTACTAAAATAAATGGTTCATATATATAAATATGTATAAATGTGGATGTGTGATTAATAGTGGTTTTCATGGTTTATTTTATGTATAATGCAATCTAGGAATTTTCATAAATATTATTGAAATGAATCCATGCATATACAATATATATATATATATATATATATATATATATATATATATATATATATATATATATATATATATATATATATATATGTATTTCTTGTATGTATATACGTACGTATATAGATATACTCTTACACACATAAGTGTATCAATGTAGTTTATACACATAAAATTATAAATGTATATGTAAACTCTTTCAAATATATATGTAAAAATATACACTTTGTTTCATTACGTACATATAGATATATATACGTGTACTCTTAGCCTCATTATGCATATATGTATATATATAAACTCTTTCAAATATATATGTATGTATTTTATATAAATAAAAATAGATAATTGTCTCTATGTACGTATATATGTATATGCTCTATGTACACTCATGTATACACGTATCATTTCAAATATAGGACTTACATACATAAATTCCTATACTTGTATATACACATGCTCTAGGGATACTTGTGTATTATATATAAAATAGGATTTGTGTATGGATAATTTCTATGCTTGTACATATATACTTCTCAAGAGCAACTTGTGGTTATGCCCTATTCTTGTCGGTGTATTGTAGGGTGTGAAAATTATGACACGCTGACATAAGACTCAGTCCAAGTCATACGCTCAAAGCCATACGCTCAGTCCAAGCCATACGCTCAAAGCCATACGCTCAGTCAAAGCCATACGTTCAAGGTTAAACGCTCAGCCAAGGCCATACGCTCATCTACAGGCCGTACGCTCAATGAATATTTTATTATTTTCTGAGATGACAGCACAGCATATATTTATTAAAGGATGAATCCGACACTTCGTCTTTCGTGCAAAGACAGCTGTCCAATGAAGACTAGCCGTCGTATAGGTTTTCGAAGAGTCGGTTTTGTCTTTTACGAGGACAGCTCAGCATCTCTCATAAATGTAAAAGCCATCATTACTGTCAGTTTTAACAGTCTGTCAGCCATCATATCCGCAGTCACGACGCTCGAGAAGATTTTGTCAGTTATTGGAAGATATGGTGTATCAAAGAAGATTGATGATGGCCACGTGTCTACTTATTCAAACATGCCACGTGTCTACTTATTCAAACATACAACTCCTTCCCAACAAAGTGAGCGTATGGATCTCATACGACTCCTTCCCAACTAAGTGAGCGTATGGATCTCATACGACTCCTTCCCAACTAAGTGAGCGTATGGATCTCATACGACTCCTTCCCAACCAAGTGAGCGTATGGATCTCATACGACTCCTTCCCAACCAAGTGAGCGTATGGATTCCATACGACTCCTTGTCAAGTGAGCGTATAGTTTCCATACGACTCCCTGTCAATAATGTGAGCGTATCAGCTTTATATGGTTCTACGCTGTCCAAGTCAGCGTATGCAAGACATGTGCCTTCAAAAGCTAGCATATGATTCTTCTTCTAAGGCAGCGTATCACAGCAGTTGTATCCAGAATGATTTTCAATGTGCAGTTAACACACGTTCTCACGTGTCCTGCACTCAGTTATCCACTTCTTCAGAAGTTATGCAATGTGGCATTCATGCCATCAATCTCTCCTGAATATGCTCCATTACTTTCAACCGCACGATAATGTGTCTCCATCAGAATTTGTCACGCGTCCCTGCAGTTATGCACACGTCAAGTAACTACCTGAGCGTATGCTTAAGGACAGTTATCCTGAACTCTATAAAAGAGAGTTTCTTCATCTTCATCAAACACTACAGTCAATTTCAGAGAGAACAGAGAGATTGCCCAGTTGCTGTCCAAGTTCTTCGAAGTTCAAGTTTTCTTCATCGCATCGTCCAAGGGATAAAGTAATCGTCTTCTAGATTAGATTCCTACAGTTGTAATTTTCTCAGATACAAAATAAATAAAGTGAATTTATTTATGGAAAACAAATTGGTGACTCTGCTGGGGAAAGCTGTCTCCTCCAATGAGATAGCAACAACTCAATGCGTTACTTCGTCGATCGGCTTGACGAAGAAGACGATGGTTGTACAATTCGACCAATCGGCTTATGAAGAAATGCTCAAGGCGAAGGAGGGCTGCACTGCTTCCTCCGCTCTTCATGTTGCCAAGAAGAAGGGACGCTCTGTCTATGTCCCTAAGTCTTCTTCAACAGCCCGAGACGCTTCTGTCACTTCTCACGTTGACAAGAACACGTCTTCAACTTCAACTGAGCACACTTCGGCTTCTCTGAACACGGCAACAGTGGCTTCTCCTAGTCACGCTGACAAAGTTGGTTCTTTAACCAAGTCAGCGTGTACAAGGAAAACCATCTCTGGACATGTCAAAGTCCCTTCTCCCTCTACTCTTACGACAGCAGTCGGCTCTTTAGCCATTGATGACTCTGAGCGTATGGCATTTAAAGGGCAGCGTACGGCAAAGGCAGCGTACAAAAGCCAACATCAGGCAGCGTACGCTAAGCCAAAGCCAGCGTATGTTAATAAAAAGGCAGCGTATGACCAGAAGTCCAAACTGAAGTCAGCATATGCTAACAGATACAGTCCTTTGACTGTTTCTCAAAATCAAGCTGGGGGTTCTCTTCCACAGAACATACAAATGATTCCCCCTCAACTTGCACATCTTGTGCCAACCAAGGAAAAAGACTCTTTAGTCAACTCCTCTACTCCTAAGGTCTTTACCTCTGGAGTTAATTTGACTAGTACTCTTACTAGATCAAACAAAAAAAAACGCCTTTTGGCTAATTCCTCTAAAGATGGATTATTACCGACTCCCAGTCGGAATAATACTCATCTTCCCTCTCTCAAAATTTCTCGATCTGAGAAAGGCAAATTACAAGTATCCAAGACTGATACCAAAGTCAGATCTCCTACGGATCTTCGTAACAAGCTTAATCAGAATCGTCTCGATTCCACTGAGACAAGTATATTAGACCCTGATGCAGAATATGCCAAGAACTATGTGGCTCAAATTAATCAGTCTTTATACACTCAAGAACTGAGAAGACAGAAGAACAAAAGACAAGTTTCTACACAGAAAACTATCTTCAAGTACTTCCCAATCTATTCCTACAGATCTCCGGGAGTATTTGCAAAATAAACGGAGAATTGACACTCCATCAGGCTATAATATTGCTCATATTTGCCATGAAAAGCATGGTTGCAACTTCCAACCTCGAGTTGTAATTCAATGTTGTTGTTCACCAAAAAGACAATCTGTTTTCGAACGGATTCAATATGAACCAATGTTAGATGAAGATGAACCTCTTTATGCTTCTGTCAATATGACCTCCAGAAATATTGGGGGTAGCATACGATCTGATGCTATATCAGATTCTGAAGATGGTGTTTATCTCGGCACCCGATCCAGGACCGGAGCCTTGGCCAGGGTCTCTTCTTCTTCTCATCCAAGTGGTAATCCGGAGATCACAGAGGACTTTCTTGGAGAGTCTAACTTTCCAGTATTGATTTCCGTAAATAGCCCCGGGAAAGATACTGATTCACATAGTGATGATTCAGAACAGACTGTTTCATCATCTATTCCTCGAATGATTACTACTTACATGGCAGAGGGCAATCATGAACCTTCAACTAGCACCGAAGCTCATGAACAAAGGATTTCTTCCTTAGAACAACAGCTGCGAGCTATGGCAGATACATTGAATGCTATGCACACTCTTATGCAAGCTCAGCAAGTCCGACAGACAGCTCCTTCAGTTATATTAAATACTCCTGTTGTTCCAAACCCGGAACCCTCTACTATTTTGGGGGTACAATCTAATGTTCCTGTACAACCCACTCCAAGTCAGTCTGGAGCTGGGGGTGGTACATATGCTGCAGTCCCTCCTCCCAATTACACTCAACAAGTTACAACTCCACAATCCTCCGGAATTGTTACTGAAGAGTTAAGAAATCTCCGAACTCAATTTGAGGCATTTAAACAGAAGGATGGTTTGCAAAGGTTAGGTATCAAACAACCTTATCCAATAGAATGGAAGCAGGTATCGTATCCACCAAAATACAAACCTCCGACCATCTCTTTCTTTGATGGGACAACCTCCCCAAGTCAGTTCATTAATCACTTTGAAGTAATGACTGATCAACTGCAACCAAGTGACGCCCTCCTTACTCGGGTGTTTGTTGGGTGTCTCAAAGGAACGGCTTATGAATGGTATAGAAGTCTTCCTGACGGGTGCATTACCTCATTTGCCGGTTTCAAGCAAATGTTTCTTGAACGATTCTATGAAGGGCTTAATGATATGACCATGTCAGCCCTCATAAGAATTAAACTGAAAAATAATGAAACCACCGAGGACTTCATTGAAAGATTCAGAAGAGAAACCCTCAAAATGCCTCTCGGAACTCCCGATGCTGTTACCATCGACACTTGCAAGTCGAATCTCTTACCAATTATCAGCATGTGGACAGGGTCCACTCAGTTCCAAGATTGGCCTTCTTTTATTGTCAGTGCCTAGGCTGCCGAGGTCAGTGCTGAGACCTTCAAGGGTCTGGGGGTACAAATGGCTTCCAAGGAATCAAATCAGAGTGCTAGCAATAGTACTCGACTCAACAATCGCAAAGGGAAAGAAGCTCTTGAAGTCAATCTCCAAAGCAGTAGTCAAGATGTAAAGACTACTCAAGCTACCCCAGCTCCAACAAATCAACAACAGAGACCTCCTCGACCGAAGGAAGAATATTCTTTCGACGATGATGATGTTCAGGGTATCTTTGAATGCTTGCTCAAAGGTAACAAGATTCAATTGCCAGAAATCAAAAAGCCTGATGAAGCCAATAAGACAGATCATCCAAAATACTGTCCATATCATAGAATGCTGGGTCATACAATCCGGTCTTGCTATGTATTAAAAGGGAAGATTCAAGAGATGATTAAATTAGGAGCTGTGACAGTGACACCCAAAGACAAGATAGTCACAGCAAATGTAATTTCAATGCAGTTCGGTGACTTCCCTCCCTTAATGGTAGAAAGTGGGATTGTTCCTATCCTCAAAGCAACTCTCGAAGTTGTAAACATCCCACCAGCACAGAATGACGGGCTTGTTCCTGTCACAACTAAGAAGGGAGAGATCATGTGGATTCACCCGGATTTAATGACGGAGTTTGAAACGTCTTCCTCTTCTCCTCGGAAGATTCTCTCATCTAAAAAGAAGCTCGGGAAGACTAAGTCATGCAATGTGACTTCTAGTTTCACACCCGATTTTTATCTAACCTCTACTTTCATCTCGGCAGAAAATTTACTCCCTACGGAGATAAAATCTGTACCTCAATTTGAAGATAGGTACAAGCCTGCTTTTCATCTATACAGTTCACAATCTCGTGAATTGATGGCGAAGATGGGTTATGATCTAGCCACTGCTCCTGGTTTGAACTCAGGCAAAGGACTCCGAGCACCTTTAGCCATCACTATGAGGCATAATCAATCTCGTGTTGGCCTTGGTTTCTGGAATGAAACTCTCATCAAACATAAAAGAACCAAGAGCAAGATAAAGAATTGCAACATGGTTTCCATAGACCCTGAACCAGAATCTGAAGTTGAAGTTTATGCTGGAACTCGGTCAGGAAAAATATATCTGAAAGATTATGCTGAAATTCCTGAAGAAACTTCTGACGTCCCTTCGGTTACAGCTCCAACACCAGTCTCTACTGAAGAGCCTTTAAATGTTCCTGTTGAGACAGTTCCTTCTAAACCAACAGCAGCTGACAAAGGCAAACAACAAGTCCGCTTCGACAAACCATTGAAGAAGTCATCTCCTATAGGACTTGAAAAGCCTTATAATTTTGATATATTGGCTCAACTAGCCAATACCCCAGCTAAATTATCAATCTTCGAGCTCTTACGCCTCTCTAAAGAGACTCGAGAAACTCTAAGTGAAGCCCTGCTGCAAGCAGAAACCTGCCTAACTCTTCTCAAGAAATTGGAAACAGAATCTGTTTCTCATTGCCATAATGTATTGGAATTTATTCCAAACATTACCTTTACGCAGGACGATATGCTGCTAGAGGATAATCGACATGACCGTCCTTTATATCATACAAGATATATTGATTCTATGAAGGTTGATCGTCTCCTGATTGATCCAGGATCTGCTCTCAGTATTATGCCAAAAGCTATGCTAGACGCACTGAAGATACCTGTGCATAGTCTTTCCAGCACTATCACTACCATCTTGGGATTCAATCAAGGAAAAAGTGAGCCTTTGGGCAAGATTTGCCTCAAATTTCAAATAGGCAATCTTCGCACTAAAGTTACTTTTTACATCATCGACAATCATGGTTGCTCATACAATGCTCTGTTGGGGAGACCATTCTTGCATGAACATAATGTCGTTCCTTCGACTCTTCATCAGTGTTTCAAATATGTTGATGATAATGGAGAAGTTCAAAAGGAGGTTGCAGATCTCTATCCATTCAAAGGAGTTGAAGCTTACTTCAATGACGCTCGTATGTACAAAGATGAATACTCAAAAGTCTTGCAAGCTATGGATAATGATGATGAGATAGCAAAAGTTGGCACTTTTGTTATTCCTGTAAAAGGGCGTATCACTCCTCCGCAGTCTGTTAAATCATCTGAAGAAGGTTCACTGATAATTCCTGTCAGTGGACGTACTACTTCATCACCTGCCCAGGCTCCACAAGGCTCACTGATAATTCCTGTCAGTGGACGTACTACTGTACCGTCTTCCCAAGCTCCACAAGGCTCACTGATAATTCCTGTCAGTGGACGTACCACTTCCCCTCCATCTTCTCAGGCTAGACCAGATACTCTAGTCATTCCAGTCAGTGGACGTACTACTTATCCACAATCTTATTCAAGGGAGCTCACCTCTTCTGAGCCTTTTGTTATCGATCTTAATCGAAACAAAACTTCTGATCGCTCTTCCTCTTCCCCTTTTGTCATTAATTTGACTAAGTCTGATAAGGCTCAGCCTTCTGTTGTAAATACAGTATCTAATATTAATGAAACATCTCCTTTGCAGTATATTGATGTCTGTAATCATGTACAAAGTTATTTACAATTGCTAGATAGCTTAGAGTCACTAACTATAGGGGTTGTTCAAACTCTTCATACAGACGTATCATTGGAATCCATACAAAAATTATATTTCGTGGTCCCTGCTAAAAAGAAGGGAGAAAATCCAATCTTCTTTTATAAAGGACCCCAGAATCCTCCTAACTTTGAAGAAGATGACATAAACGACGATACAGAAAGGTTACAACTGCGTCGCTACAGTCAGCAATCTAAAAATATCATCAAGAATATGGGTTATGACTTTAGAACCAGTCTCAATAATGGAAAAGGAAGAAGAATGCCTGTTCGAATTCCTCCATTAAAATACGGAAGGACAAAATGTGGTTTAGGTTACATTGCTCCTACTTCCTTTATCAACATAGTCCATGAAGATTCAAAATCCGATGAAGATGAACGATCTGAATCTTCCGATTCCCTTTCTTGGGATTCTGACACGAGTATTGGCGATCTCCATCGTTCTATTCTATCCATAAATATGGTCTCTGTTGATGGCCCGCAAGAAAATGATGACGATGAGGATGATTTTGAAATATCACCCGAATCGGAACAATGGGCTCAAAGATTAGATAATCAATGGGAATTCAAGTTCGAGCAGAGGGAACCTCCTACTGAAGATAAACTGATCCAAATTGATGTTGGTGAAGAAGGGTCTCCTAAACCAATATTCATCAGTGAAAGTCTTTCAGAAACAGATAAGCAAGACATGATCAAGCTTATTCGTAATTATATCGATGTCTTTGCCTGGAGTTATGAGGATATGCCAGGACTAGATCCGAAGATTGCAATGCACAAACTCAATATTATGCCAAATGCTAAATCGGTCAAACAACAACAGCGACGATTTCGTCCAGACATCATGGATGCAATTGAAGCTGAAGTCAACAAGCTTATGGCTTCTGGATTTATTCGAGAGGAACAACATCCTGAATGGGTGGCTAACATCGTTCCTGTCCTTAAAAAGACTGGCAAGATCCGGGTCTGTATAGACTTTCGCGATCTCAATGTGGCTTGTCCTAAAGATGAGTTTCCTCTTCCAATTACTGATGTCATGATCGATAATACATGTGGTTTCGAACGAATGTCATTCATGGATGGGTATTCGGGATACAACCAGATCAAAATGTTTCTAGATGATGAAAAACACACTTCCTTCAGAACGCCGATCGGTACATACTGTTATACAGTGATGCCGTTTGGTCTCAAGAATGCAGGGGCAACATATCAGCGAGCAATGAGCACTATATTCCGCGAACATCTCCGGAAAATAGTCGAATGCTATGTTGATGATATTGCAGTCAAAAGTCGATGAAAGGAGGATCATATCCAAGATTTGAAGACTATCTTTGATTTAATGCGTCAGCATCAACTTAAAATGAACCCTACTAAGTCCTTTCTGGGCGTCTCTAGTGGTAAATTTTTCGGCTTCGTCATTACCGCTAAAGGTATACACGTGGATCCCGAGAAGATCAAAGCCATTCAAGAGATGCGTCCTCCACGCACCTTAAAAGAGCTACGAGGATTTCAAGGAAGAATTGCTTATATCAGGAGATTCATTTCCAACTTATCAGGACGTTGCAGACCATTCAACAAACTTCTGAAGAAAGGTGTATCTTTCGTTTGGAACGAAGAATGTCAAAAAGCATTTGACGATATTAAACAGTATCTCATGAACCCTCAAGTTTTGGTACCTCCCATCTCGGGAATACCATTCCTTCTATATGTTCGAGCCATGGATCATTCTCTTGGTGTATTACTTGCCCAGAAAAATAAAGATGGCCATGAACAGGCTATTTATTATCTCAATCGCACAATGACAGGTGCTGAACCACGTTATTCTCCAATCGAGAAAGAATGCTTAGCATTAATGTTTGCTGTTCAGAAAACGAGACATTATATTATCGGTCAAACGATTCACGTCATTTCCAGAGTGAATCCCATCAGGATTATGATGAAGAAACCTGGTATTCTCAACTCCAGACTAGCTAATTGGGGAATCTTGTTAGCTCAATACGATATGCATTATATTCCTCAGAAGTCAGTTAAAGGACAGGCTCTTGCTGATTTTCTGGCTGC
This sequence comes from Iris pallida, assembly GCA_029216955.1. Lineage (NCBI taxonomy): Eukaryota > Viridiplantae > Streptophyta > Magnoliopsida > Asparagales > Iridaceae > Iris > Iris pallida. The sequence goes on from JANAVB010028398.1 coordinate 8,291,730, forward strand.
TCATGCAATTCCAGAAGATTCTAAATTATATGATGAGATTCCTGATGAAGTCTTGGATTCAAATTTGATTTCTGAAGAAATTCCTACCTGGCGTCTATTCTTTGATGGAGCATCTAGAATAGGTCCTAACGACGATATTGTCGCCGGAGTTGGGATTGTTCTTGTATCCCCAGAAGGACTAACTATTCAGAGGGATTATTCTCTAGATCAATCATGTTCAAACAATGTAGCTGAATACAATACATTGCTCACCGGCCTTCAACTTGCTAAACATCTAGATATTCAATATTTGGAAGTTTATGGAGACTCCAAGCTTATTGTCAATCAGATCAGAGGAACGTATGAAGTTCGTCATCAGGATTTGATACCTTATCATCGAGCAGCACTCTCTATAGCCTCATCTTTTGAAGGTTTCTTTATTGAACATGTTCGACGAGCCTATAATGCAGAAGCTGATGCTTTAGCTAATCTTGTCGCTGTGTTAGCCATACCAATCCGACGACAGCAAGTGATAGTGGTTTATAACCGAGAACTATTCTGTGTTGAGAATAATTTAGCTTTTCCTTATAAACCAGACAAAGATTCTCTCAACCTTAATGCTGGATTAAAGTTTGACAAAATGTCCTCGTCTTCTTCCGGTTCTACTATGGAATATGTCTTTTCTAATGAAACAGAAGCCATAACTGAAGACTGGAGACGCCCGTTTCTAGACTTTGTTTTGTATGATATGCTTCCTGATAATCCGAGTGAAGCAGCGTCTATCCGGCGTCGATCTCTCAGATTCTATTATAATCATACGACGAAGACATTATATCGTCGGTCTTACGACGGTCTTCTCCTCCGATGCATTGCTGGTGAAGAAGCACAACAGATAATCCGTGAAGCACATGATGGTGTTTGCGGAGCTCATCAACCAGGTCCTAAACTTCAAGATCGTATCCGACGTATGGGTTATTATTGGCCCACGATGGTGGCTGACGCTATTCAATATGCTCGGAAATGTAAAGCCTGCCAAATTCATGCAGACTTTATCCATCAACCGTCAGAGTTCTTACACCCAATAGCGGTATCATGGCCCTTTAAAGCTTGGGGCATGGACATCATTGGTCCCATCAACCCACCATCATCAAGAGGACATCGGTTTATTCTAGCAATAACTGATTACTTTTCCAAATGGGCTGAAGCAATCCCGTTATCTGAAGTTAAAACTTCTAGTGTTATCAACTTCGTCAAACATCATGTCATCTATCGATTTGGTGTTCCTCGGCGTATTATCTATGATAACGGACAGCAGTTCGTCAGTCAGAAATTTACTCGATTCTGCGACGATCATCGAATTAATAATTTAGCTTCTACAGCATATAATCCAGCAGCTAATGGATTGGCAGAAGCTTTCAATAAAACAATCATCAAACTCTTGAAAAAGTTCGTTTCTTCCAACAAACGCAACTGGAGCGAGAAGCTTGGTGAATGTTTATGGGCCTACCGCACCACAGTTCGCAATACGACCGGATGTACGCCTTTCTCTTTGGTGTATGGGTGTGAAGCTGTTCTTCCTCTCGAGATCCAGATTCCTTCTCTGAGAATTGCAATCTCCAATGAACTTACAACAGAAAACAATGATCGTCTTCGACTTCAAGAGTTGGAAGCTCTAGATGAAAAACGATTGTATGCTCAACAAAATATCGAGCTGTATCAGGCCCGAATCTCAAAAGCTTTTAACCAGAAAGTCAAAGTCAGAGCATATCAGAAAGGAGAACTGGTCCTTACTGTCAGACGTCCTATGACCATGACACATATGAGAAAAGGCAAATTTGATGCGAAATGGGAAGGCCCATTCGTAGTGAACAAAGTCTTCTCTAACGGAGCATACCAGCTTGCCTCTATGGATGGGAAAGTCATGATGATGCCTATCAATGGCAAATTCTTAAAGAAATATTATGTATAATATTTTCATCATTCCCCAGCAAATATAAAATTCTTCTCTACAAAAGTTATTTCGATATCGTTATCCCCAGAGGAAACTGATATTCCACCATGTATCATCTTCCCAGAGAATTTGATATTTTGTTTTATTAGATCCCCAATGGTTTTAATAAAGATCTTGTATAGAAATCATGTCCATATTACCTCTGAATTTTCTATCTCAGTATGTATCATATTTTCTATTCTATGAAAATGATATCTCGTCTTTTGATTTCCGAATCCAAAGATCATGGAAAATAGAATCTAAAGATATCTTTATATCTGAATTCTGTTTTCTCTAATCAGTATTAAACTAAATTATCTTTGGTTTAGTATCATGATAGAGTTACAAAGTTTATTTGTATATTCTATTCTATTGAAATATGTCATGTATTATTTACCTCTGAGCATGTTTTCTACAAAAATATCATCCACAAAATTGAAATCAAGCCAAGATGTTCATTTCTTTAATCAGAATCAAAATATTGATTACAATTGGATTTCCAAAACTTCAGTACATAAAAAATGTAAAAGAACTATTTATGAGGAGTAATGATCTCCTGAATACGAACGATTACATTATTCATCTTTTCATCATGAGCTTTCTTGATTCGCTCTGCTGTTTCTGCTCTAATCATCCGTTGGTCATATTCTACAATAATAGAGCTACGGCAATTGGTCTCCTCAATCTGATTAGTTTGCATCAATTCTCGCTCTTGCTGTAAAATTTGACAGCGTTCAGCTGCAGATATACGATCAGTAGCAATCTTTGATTGTTCTGTTTCCATAGAGGCAATTTGCTCCTGAATACGAGCTAGCTCTTCCTTCAGCTTTTGACGCTTCATTTTGCTCTAGGCGTTCCATATTCTGACGAGTACTTATGATTTCTTCGTCTTTAGCCATTAGCTCTTTGGAAGACTGAGCGAGGAATTCTGTCACAGCAATGTGCTGAGCTTGAGCTTCATTCTCCAATTGAGCAATCTCAGCTGCAGTCAGAGAATTAACGTCCTCCTTTTTAATCTCCCAATATTTATGGATGTTTGCTTCTAATTCACTCAGGAGATGTTCAAAGAAGACACATTGAGCCTCATAACCAGATTGTCTCAAAGCTGAACGTGGGAAACTAGTCGCCTCTCGAAGACTCAAAAAGGGCATAGTCTCATCTTTCATGAGTCGCCTCGAATATGTATCCAGATATGTATAAATAATATCTGAATACATCCCCATGACTTTTGCTATCCCTGTGTCAAAACTGGGAGTCGCTGCAATAGTAGGGGAAGGAGCAGGAGGAGCCTCTATTCTTGGAGCTGAAGTTAGTGCTTTTGGAGAACTCGGCAGATGGGAATTCCCCTCACCCACTTCAGTTTGAATAAGTGGGGCTCGAGTAGAACTCATAGCCAGTGCAGTTCCTACAGCTGTTGGAATCAAAGAAACATGATCAGAAATTTAAAGACAATAAAACCAAGACAAGACAAAACTTTGATGAATAAAATATTACCTGGAGTTGGTTCATATTCAGTCTCCTTCGGATCATTCAATCAGGCTCTTAGTCTGTTCAGGGTACTTTCTGACACGGGATTTATTTCACTGCTTCCCGCCCCAGAAGTACTCGAAATTTGAACTTCTATTTCCAGATGCCTCTCCGGTTCTGGTGTCAACCCTGAGTGTTGACCAATGGTCTTCATGCATCGATTGGTATTTTAGACGTGTGATCATCGTCTATCTCCATGTCTTCTTCTCCAAAGAATGAAACGACGGTTCATAGTCAACTTGTTCGCTCTCTGAAGTTTCAACAATTGGATTGAGAGGAGTGGCTTCCTTCACTGATTCTCCGAATCAGTAAGTTATTAGCGTTTCAGCTGATACTCGGCCTCTACCGCAGGTTGATTAATTTCCTGCGCATCATCGGCCATTGGTGGAACTGAGCCTATATCAAGAGGCCTAGAAGACCCAGCAGTTTCAGGAATCTCTTTTCTTCTGTCTTTACAGAAAAATCAAAAGAGCTGCTTTTCTGCAGCCAATCGCATAGCACGATCGTGGGACTCTGCATCCAGACAAATTACGAATTTAGTTTTTTTGAAACTATTACTTTCCTTCGATTCTTTTGGTTAAAGGAACAGTAGGATAATTGTCTATTGGATCACTACCTGCGTCATCAACATCTCTAGCTCGTTCA